>JAYMTE010001385.1:0-13502 GCA_036897545.1 Pelargonium fulgidum
TTTCAGGGATCTACTTTAGCAATTGTAAGTAATTCTGGATAGGGATATCCATAGGAGTTTCCTTTTAAAGGCACCTGGAATTTCTGGTATTTGAGAGCTATTAATTTTAGAGTATAAAATTGAGCTTAGAAGTCTAATATAAAGTGTACCATAAATCTCTTTTGTGCAATAACCACATTTCTTTCGTGAAGAATGGAAATTAAATAGTCGTGCAAAGCTTCGAAATGCAATTTTTATAAGTTAATTAATAAAAGGGTAAAACGGGCCTATAGCTTTTTAGAATTTCCAATACAAGAAAAGGTCTAACTTTAGTAGGGTATCTCAGTGTACATAGGACTTAATCGAAAATCTGGATCCTTCCGAATAATCATTTCTCTTCTTTGTGTTGAGCTAGGCTTAAACAAAGAGTTCCTATGGGAATCTACTTTAACGCAATTCAGTGCTTTATTAGCTCCTCGGTTCGAGTCTCTTAACAAAAAAGAAATTCATATGACTTAATTAGAACTTATTATTAAGTATTTAAGCAGTCTACTAGAGTAAACTAACTCTTTTCAAGAATTTGAGATACAGGTTTCTAAAGATAAAGCACAGGCAGCTTCTAGGTACACTCCATATGGAAGCGTACTTTGCAGATATAAGTTTTGTAGTTTTTTTTCTAAGTGTATAATATTTTTGATGCTTAAACAAGGTTATTCGTGAGTTGAATTACTAATATAGCACAGAAAATATTCGGGACATATCCAGTGAGGGTTTTTAGTTATTTAGTTAAACGAGTGACAAGAAATACATTTATTATATTTGACTAAACACCCCTTACTTACCTAAAGAGCTGCAGCTAAACCTACGAGGAAGTCCTCAACCTTCGGTTGCCTATAAAAAAAAGATTCCGAGAGACTGGAGCTACTATATTTTTTTATTAATGAAGCAGCAACTCAACACAAGAAGAGTGGCCTAATATATTCCGCTTTAAAGTTCAATTTAGAAAGTACTCGGTATAAGGAGGATGGAAACCCTGTATCATAGGAACTTACGTTTTGCGGATATATTTTAAACCTGACTAACAGAACATTTTGACTATATAAGAAGTCTAAATCATATTGCTATATGGACCCTTTTCTTAAAGGGATATTAGAATAACCCCGTTTTTAGGAGGCTGACAAAGGTAGGATCAAGGAAGCGCTTGTACAAAGTCTTTTTAGAGACGCTCTTTAGTTACACTAGCGTAATTTTGAGATTAAGTAAGCCCTTAGATAGAAGTAACGGAAACAGCTAGAAGCGAGTAAACCTAAGTTCTTTATAGACGGTAAAATTCTTTTTTTATTTTGGAAAAAGAATACGCATTAAGACATATAAAATAGAGTGCCTCCTATATAGAAGTTTTGCTGTTTATACTAAATCCTAGTTATTTTAGAGATCGGATTTTATATAAGAAAGAAAAAGGGGGCGCTGTCCGGGTAGTAACACGGGTTCAGTCTCTGTCTTGGAAAAAGGGTGCTCTATTATATAATTCTACTAGTGATCCGAAGAATAGGGTGGGTAAAGAAAGTATTCCGTATGAAAGCTCTTCTTTTTACAAGGCTTTAGGGACTTTATATAATACCTAGCTGTGCTTCTTTTTAAGCAAAGGGTATACCCTCGCACGAGAAGCTACATTTCTTATAGAATTTACTAAACTTCAGTTCTATTTTAGCAGGAAGATTCTCTTATCTTATATAGAGTAATCCCACCCCGCGAAAGAGCTTTACTTGTTTTTATAATTAAGTCCTTGTAGTCAAATAGTCAAAAGATAGGAACTTATAAGTATAAACATTTCAGCAGAGTAAGTAGTCTAACAAGTCAGTCAATCCGGTAGTTCAGTTCACAGAAATTTGAATGGGCAGTCGTAGGAGCGGGTTTCTTAGAGAAGATAACACACAAGCCAAAAGCCATAACGGACACGGGTTCAAAGCCTTAAAGTCGCAGGTTCATGAAGTAGAGAAGGACTAATACAAGTCTTTTGGGCTTGAGTTATAAGGATGAAAGAGAACCTTTTAAGTTTAAGGGAGTGAAAAAAGAGAATCTTATTTCTCGGAATATAATTGATTGGGAAAGTAAGAGTCGGAGCTATCTATGAAGCTCTAAGTCGGGAGCTCCTCAGCCAATCCCTTTCTTTATCCGTGTCAGAACATATGAGTAAAAACGCACTGAAGTTAGTTTTGACAAAAAATCTAAGTAGTCCATTTAGTAACTATTCTATGCAAGTATACAAGAGGCAGAGAATTTATTCTACAACTAGAGAAGAATATGGGCTTCGTTATTAATGTAATGAGAAATGTAGTATTCTTTTTCTATTTGTGCGATTCATACTTCTTGTTCTAACTAGTTCAAGAAGTCTAAGATTTCGTTTATTTTCTTTAAATGAGCTCTATCTTGTAAAGAGTAGAAAATGAGATCTCTTTTGCTTGCTATAAGGATATAGGTTTAAGACATAAGATGAAAACTATCTAAAGTCTACATATATTAGATGCGCTTGCCTTAAGGAATAAATAATCGGGCGCCCCCCGTTTTAGTCTTTCCTTGTACTCTGCGAGGGTAGATCAACTATCACTAAAAGAAAGACTTTAATACTAAGACTTTTGCTATGGAGCAAAAAAGTCAAGTACCTGCGGAAACTCAGTAATGCACTAGTTTATTCTACCGTCGGTCAGTGGTTCGTGCCTTTCAGAGTTACCTATAACAGGATTCTATTTCTAAACGTTTACACTTCTAAAACTTTTAGGTTCTTCCTTTAGTATTAAGGAGTAGGGAAAAGCCTCTTATTTTTATTCTCAAGGTGTTGGACTCTCAAAGAGTGGCAATAATGAAGTTCTATTTGTAGGCTTAAGAACTCAAAAATTTAGGGCAAAAGTTTAATATCAAACTAGGTAATTTTTAACAATTATAGGGCACTTGATTTAGCAAATTAAATCCTTTTTATGTATAATATCTTCATCATAGTCAAACTCTAGATATCTTAGGGGCTGCTAATTCTAGAATATATAAATGGAATTTCACTATTATAGTATGAGTTTTGCACGTGAAAGTGATCTGTACGTTTTACCAAAAAAGAGAGAAGAAGTCACTAGTTTTAAGAATTGCTGTATTATACCCTTGCCAGTGAATGGCTTACCCTGTTTAGAAAAAGTGATCCTAATAATACAATCGCTAATTTTACATCCCACAAATATCATTAAAGATCGCAAGGAGAGCTTAGCTTTATCAATCAAACTTACATACCTTCAAGTCGAAAAAGACATAACCCAACACAACTTTCGTTTCTAAACAAAACAAGTATACTAACTACCTTATTCCTTTACTAATTCTATGGTTACTTTACCTTATATATATATTTAGTTGCCAGTTTTCCTATATTATATTGTGATTTACGTATGTTTTTAAACTGTATATGTTATCTAAATTTGAATTAGAACTTAACTAGCGTCACTTTAAATGAGGAAAAGCATTCTAGAAAGCTAAAACTAGGTGAAAGGCATTCATAACCTTAAGCGAGCCTCTCCAATTTTCTTACTTAAATATGTTATCTACGTTTTGAATCTCTGTCATGGATATATCAAAATTGGTAAGTATTCAAAGGGAATTATATATAAATTCATCCAAAGCTCTTTTATAAGTAATTCCCGGGGTATTTAAGTCAAAATTACTGCTTTTGTTAGAAATTGCTAAATGGAAGAAGATTCAGAGGGCTCAACGTAAATAAGTATTTAACGTATTAAAATGAAAAGTTGCCCTAAAAAAAAATAACTCAACACTTACTTAATCCAGATTAATCAAAAAAGTACCAACTTAAGAATAGAAAGATGCATAAACAAAAAGTCCTTCAATTTCCATTTATGTAGACTGTCAGTAGACGGGGTACCCGTAAAAACTAGAAAAACGAGTCCAAAAGATAGAAATTTCTTTTTTCGAGAAAAAGCTCTGTGCTCTAGCATAGAAGAACGGCAGCCGACAAGTATTTACATACTCAACTTCTATGAAAGGGAAATACCCATTAATAATAGAAATCCATCAGAAAGACTCTTACTCTTATTTGCAAACAATAAATAAAAAGGTTTTGAACCAAGATCCTTAAAAATTCCTTTCTGTTGGGTACTTTGAGAGTATCTACGAGAGACCTCGACTTCTCTGTTCCTAATCTTTAGAAAATTAAGAATAGATTCTATCTAAGGGGATTTGCTGCTCTATTCATTTTTTTTTCTGGATTATATCTAATCAGAAAAGGGGGACTGCCAACTAAGCATTTTAGAACTATAGCAATACAAGACCGGGTTCTATCGGGCTTATCGTTGCTATTGTCGAGGAGTACTCACTTTAATATGAAGTTTCCCGAAGTCTTGCCCTATCATGTGCAGGAGCCCCCGAAAAGATTCAGTACCCCAACTCAAACTTTTTGTGTCTTAATTGTACTGAAGCCTTCTAACAAATTTCAAGGTAGAAAATATCCCTGCAACCACAGGAATTCCTAGGTTCAAAAGACCTATCACTTACAAGTTTAATATACTTCGTGCTTTTAGGCACCGTCTTTGGCTTAGATTTCTCTAAAAAGTATATAAAAAGCGGAATAATACATATCCCCGAAAGGTAATAGATGCTTTATAGTTGATCTCATTGAATTACCCTAGTACCCCTTCGTTTTAGTTTTCTCTTTTCCTGCTTTGTCTACGATTCACAAGATCGACGGATTTTACCCAATAGACTATGGCAGGATTTTTCAAGTCCTTAGAAAGAAAAAGGAAGGCTTATGTTCTTACTATTAATATTTCTACGTTTATACTTACTAACTAGATCTAGTTAGTCAAGTAAAGTAACTTCAATCATTATCAGACGAGTTCCCAATAAAAAAAGAGTACTAAATTATTTAAAATCCTACGAGCCCCTATATCGGGGTTTTTACTTACTTAGGTATAACACTCTTTTTCTATTCTAGTATGCCTCTATTGCTTAAGCAAGCAGGAACACGACTTTACTTAATTGCTGCCCCAGTTCCTTTTTTTTGAATGGGTGTGGTTCTTAGAGGCTAGGGTTTCTATTTAAATTAACGCAGTTATAGCATCAACTTGGGATTTCATTTAGTATTACTCCTGCAAAAAAAGTCCTGGGATATTCCATTATAGAGGGAGTTTTGAACATAAATTTATAAGTCCTAAGACAGCCCCTGTGTTTCGTAAGGACCGCCTTTTAGAGCTGCTTATGTAACCCCGTTCTATCTTGAGCCTCTTTTTGATAAAACGCTTATGCCAGAGAATAAGGAAAAACCCAAACCATAAAAATAGTAATTGTATCTCGACTCACTTTTTATAGACTCAGATTCTTTCAAAGACGACATTTTTGTAGATGAAATCCCAAGAGCCCTTTAGGCTACTCTTTTTATTACTAACCGGCCCAAGCCCCTAAATTTTTAGTGGAAAGAGCTCCCGTTCTAATAGGTATATTAATGAGGAATAGCTTAGAGGTAAAGAGATCCACAAAAATGAAAAGCATACTTAATTTCTTTTGGTGTAACAAGTAGAACCTTGACGGGGCAATCTAAATATTCTCTTAAAAAGAAAATTCAATAAGAGGGGTTACTTTCTTACTTTTATGTCTATAGTAAGTTATATTCCTGGTTAGTCAGATTGGACAAATCCAGTAAAAGCAAAACTCAAGTATTCTCTAAAGAATGCTTTTTCACGTATGCATACTCTATTATTCCTGTTTCAAAAATTAGGCTATATCCTAAAAACGGAAGCCCTGCCAAGCGAGTTTTTTAGCTTCTAAGGCAGAACACGGATTTAAAGATCCGGATATAGCACCCCTCCCCAGTAAGATAATAAGCAAAAAACTAAAAAATTTGAAGAGAAATACTAGTACTAGGGCTTGGCTGATGGGTAAAGTAGGTGCACTATATAAAACCTTTGCTTTCTCGCTCTATTTTGAATATAACAAATGGCAAATCTTGTGCTAAAAAAGGATTTCTTATAAAACAAAAGGAATTAATTAAAAAACAGAAACTCCCTTTTGTTCAATTGTCATCTCATTCCAGAGTTTTTCAAGCAAGTCCTATAGGATTTGAACCAAGAGTATCCTTTTTTTTTGTAATGAAAGTAAAAAGCCTATCCTAAGCTTTTTAATATAGAATCGAGACTCTCTCTATTAAGTTATTTACAAGATTTTTTTTAGAGAACCTTACAAAAAAGGATAGGACATTATGTGTCTATAGACTACGAAGGCCTCTTAAAACGGGATTTTTATTTCGTATTGCTTGTGTGAGCTAGACCCTTTTCTAGTAGATTTTTCAGTGTCTATTAAGCCTAGTAGAATGTAAACATCTGTTTATCGATAATTTTATTACATAAATAGCGGGTTTATCCTTGGGTAGTGTAATACTTCAGAATTACAATAAAAACGATAGAGAAGAAAGAAGACTCAAGTGCGCAGTGCTAAAAAGAAAGCTGATAGAGCAATCAAAGAAACTACAAAGTACTTATTATACTTAATAAAGTAACTGAAGGGCCCTTTCCAATCAAATAAAACAAGATAATTAGAAAATCTATAAGGGTAACTCCGACCTATTACTTATTTCATTCAACTCCACTAAATTCGTGGGAGGACAATAAGTTCTAGCTTACTATTCTCATATATTGTTTGCAGGGCTCTAATAAGTACTTGGGTGTATAGTATCAGCTACAAGAAGAAGACTCCTACAAAGAGTCCAGGTTATAAGATAGGTATAGCTATCAAGATAGAGAGTATAGCTACAGGTAAGATTTAGGTTACAAGGACTAAGAAGAAAGTTAGTTATTAACAAGCTATGAAAAAGCAAGGATACAGCAAGAAGTCAGTCACATAAAGTTTAAAGGAATCTTCAGTGTATTTGACTTCTTTGTTCTGGGCTTTCCTAATAAGTTTATTTGATCAAGGTGTCTTAAAGACAGGACATTGAAAGAAATATACAAATTATAATAACAATCTAAAGCTTGCCTTTTCTAATAGGTAAAGTTGCTATACTAACTTAATATGAGTTCTAGTTAATTAGTTTTCAGAACAAGAGTAATACACTATCAAGAAGGAAAGATAATTAACATATATCATTTCTACCAGGCAGTCTTTCGTATGAGTTATTTAATTCCACTATGCTATTTAGCAAGGCAAAAGGAGCACTTATATTCTATAAAATAAAGATTTAGCTAGAGAATACAAGTATAAGTTACAAAAAGTATGACTTGGTAATAGTTCCTTTGAATTTGGCTGAGATAGCAATCCTGCTAATCCTTTAATACAGTGTAAAGTACCTTTTCTCTATAGAACCTATTTCGAAGAATTAAGAATTTCAATCTCCCGGGATCTTTGTCCTCAAAAATTTTTTATATACCGGGTGCTCTCAGATTTGTTGTCATAGGTTCGAATGTTCTCACAGTAAGGTTTATACTTCAATTTCATTAGTTCCTGTACAAGAAGTTTGAAATTGAGATCTGAAAAAAGATTCTTTGGTTCTGGTTAAGAGCTCCCAGCATAACGTAAAAAAAATGACTTATATAGAACAGAATTTCTTTCCTAGTTAAGTTATAAAAACCCTTATCTCTCCCCCACTTCTGAAAGCTAGTAAAAAGCACTTGTTTTTTGTGTCGAAAAGGGAAAAT
Source organism: Pelargonium fulgidum (assembly GCA_036897545.1). Lineage (NCBI taxonomy): Eukaryota > Viridiplantae > Streptophyta > Magnoliopsida > Geraniales > Geraniaceae > Pelargonium > Pelargonium fulgidum. The sequence continues at coordinate 7,656 of JAYMTE010001385.1, forward strand.
CCACTAAATATTGGCAGATATCTCGACTCCTTTTACACACTGGAATACTAACTAAAGGCACTAGACATCGGGAGAGCGCTCTTTATATGACCCAATTTTACTGTGACGACACGACTTGAACCCTATAAAATTCCCTTTTCATTTACCTCGCTTTAAATATAAATAAATTGAGATTTTTTTGTTGCTATTCATTTCACATTTCATATGGGAAGGGCGCATACTATAAATAGCAAAGAGACTCATTCCCTAATCTTTCTATTTAAGGACCTAAAAAATCTTAACATTTATATCCTAACTAGGTGCATATTTATCTTATAATTAGTTTGTATTTTCAAAATCCTATATATTAAGTATAGGAGTATATCTATTTATTCTATATAGTATAGTTTTATCCGGAAAAGAGACCTATTACCAAAGATAAGGAAAACTGGGATCCATACTCATTCCCTATTACAAGCTTTCACTGTCACTTCAACTTGACTTACCTCAGTGCTTCTTAACCTTCATACCTTTCTTAATACCAAGGATTTTCTGGGTCAAGATTAAGAGCTTCCGGTGAGACTGGAAGTTCTTTTTCCCAGTACTTACTAGGGGATCTTTTCAAATTAGACATTAATGTTAAGTAAGAATCCTGTGAGATAAAAATACAGCTTGCCATATTCTAAGAGGCCTTTTGTAGTAAAATTACGTTTACCCTAGCCGGGCTATCGACTATTTGTATTACTAAGTTTCCTTAAGTTACTTAGAGGCTCTTTAACTTTAAGCAGTTAAGGAGAGGCTGATTTCCTTTGTCAAGAGGTATCTCGAGGCAGTCCAAAACAAAGATAATAATGAATTTAAAGCGACGTAATATTATTTACATAAAGGTTTAGTTTTCAGGTTAACTAGGTATTAGTTTACTGGATATACTTTTTGAATCTTAATAGATTACCAATAATTTTGGAAGTTCTATACTACTATACTAAATGAGTGAAGAGTTTCGATTTGTACAAGTTTATGATATTACCTAATTTAGTAGCAGTTTACTCTAAAGAAAAGCCTGGGATTCTAGTAAGTAAAAAAGCATTGGCTTGAGTATTTGACAATAATGAGCTCAGATAGAGATAAATAAGTAAGGAATTCTAAGTCCAAGAATTTCGGATAACTCGATTCGAACCTTTTACTTGCGATCAATGGAAAGATGCTCTAACCCTCCAATTAGAGCCTTTCCTCCAAGAGAATCAAGTAATAAACTAAGAACAGACTTGAACCTGCGTACTTAACTATCCAATTCTATTAATGTAACTCCTATTAATCCATCTCTAAAGCTCCTACTAAAAGCAGCCTTTGAGATCATCTAGATCATCTAATAAAAATAACATAGAGAATTGAATACTTTATATATAAGTGATTTCAAGCATGAAAATAGACAAGAAAAAACTAAAGAATTCTCCTTCATAAACTCTAATTTTAGGAATCTCAAAAAGCAAAAAACTTAAGTTTCGAAATATTCACAGGAGTCTCCGAGGATATAAATATAAAGCATTAGCAAGATCTCGTTATCAGTCTATTTCGGCTCTACGAGAGCTGGTTTTTATTACACTTTATCTAGGAAACCGAAAATTTCAATACTTAAAAATTGGAGATACTGTTACAACTTACTAATCTTAAACCAAAGCTTTAATCTTTCTCTTTCCTATTATAATTAGCTAGGCTCGGCATGGGTATAATACACGACGAAATAAAGATTCAAATCCAGCAGGCTTATTAAGTAACTTATACTTCAAGTATAGGAGCAACTTGAAACGCACACTCAATTAGAGGGGTTCCCTATTACAACAATAAAATGAGATCGCAAGGTTCTAGTTGAGCTACTTATTATATAGAGAACACAACAGGATTCCTTTTTATTTATTATTCTGTAGAAGGCCCTAGAAAGCCGCTATCCCCTAGAACTATCTTTTTTTAGATCTTGCTTTTCCTTTTAAAATGTTAACAGGGTTTGCTCCCAACCGAAACCCGTATAGTCTTTTAATTTACTGAGAATAGTTTGTAAAGCTTTTAGAAAGATTTGAAGTAAAAGGATCCTGTATTTTCGCTTTATTTAAGGTTTTTAATACTTTCAGTTATGCAAGAGTTGGAGACTCAAGATTCTACCTTTGCAAAACTTTAGGAATTGGAAATACAGGAACAAGTAAACATACCTAATATTTCTAGAAAATTCGGATTCCTTAAAGCTAGTATGGACTTTTTCACCTTAGTCTTTCTCCTCAGTATTAGCTTGGGATTTACCTCAACCAAGATGTTTCCAGCATTTGACTCTGTCTCTGCAGGAACCTTACAGTCGAACACCACTCGGCAAGGAGATCTCACTCACTGTCAGCTTGGAATCCGGTCCTTGATTAGCTATCATTAGTAAAGAATCTTAAGTTTCCTATGACATGAAAATAGACAACTTATATAAATTCTTTCTTCTCTACTATATAGCAGAAATGTCAAAAATTGACTTGAAAAGAGATAAGTTTCCTTACTCATACTAATGTCCATCTACAAGGAATAAGGTAGCCAGCCTTTCTTCCTTTATTCAGGAGTTTCCTAAAACCAAATACAAAATGCGTAAACCATGTAACCTTTACTTCTTCTTTTTCTAAAACAAACAAATACAAACTTACTAATTCTAAGTTGATGCATCATGTGAGAGAAACGTAAACCAACTGACATCCACTTGAGACTCTACTTTTTCGAGGTGAGACATTTTCTGAAAAAGTGTATGTATTTTAGAGACTTCCCTTTCTAGGATTTACCAAGTCCTATGGGGAATGTATCCTAATTTGAGGTGTTCTTAAGTTCCTAAATTCTATTCTTATATACAGTGAGAAAGATTGCTAATCTTATTCTATATAGTAGAAAAGTTAGGTATGAAATAGACTCGAAAAGAGTTGGCTCTCATTCTAAAATGGGAGGGAAGGTACTAATAAGAAAGGGGAACTTCGACTATGCACACTACTAAAATGCTAAGACTGACGAATTAGAACCAATGACACGAAGATCTTCAGGCTTTTGCTCTACCAACTGAATAGAAAACTGAACTATATTAATGAAGTATACAAGATGAGAAGAAGATATTTCTATTAAGTCATTCTAATGACAAAACCTTTCTGATGTCTATAGTTACTTACCCCTAGAGATTCCTTTCAAACAAAGAAGAGTCCCTGCTACCCCCAGATGCAAAGAAGTTGTTATCCAGACTCAGGAATGGACAAACTAGAAAACCCATCTATACTATCGAATTCTTAACTTCTAACTGAACTAACTAGACTCCTTAACTAAGATCACAAGAACTCTGGACACATGTCTAAGGTTAATCATTTCTAAACTCCTTAGCCTGCTTACAAGTACCGGTTAACAAGGACTGCTGGGATTCTAGAGCAAACCTAGAAGTCAACGAAAAGGACAGGTTCAGGAAATTAGGTATGGAATACTCTTACCTCTGTCATAGTAAGCTCTCAGGCCCATCAGAATAACCAAGAATTCTTAAGACTTTATAGAAACCTAGTCAAACTTGTATCCTGTAAAGCTAATAAAGGGAAAAATTTCGCTGGTATTTAAACCATAAATGAGTCTATCCTGTTCTTATTTACTCTTATACATTCCTTATAAACCGAAACTGCTTTAGTTCAAATACATATCTTTCTATTTCCTTTCCAAGCTCTTGAACTAGACAATCCCTTTAAACCTATCCTCTCAATCTTCATGGCTATAACCTTTAGAAAGAAATAGGTAACCATCTTAACCAAATAAATACTAACTTCACTGCCCAAAGATAAAGAGACTATGTACACGAGCTGCTTATGATGGAACAGCCTACCCTTGTTATGCCCAAAAGTCAAAGCTGTACTGATACCCTAAAGTGAAGTTGAACCGATTCCGACTGATTCCAATGTTTTGTAAATTCCCATCAATAATAGAATAATCCCAAGGTCTAATAGACTACTTAGCTTGGAACTGCCTTGTTGTGAACGGAATCCCTAAGTTTTCTAAATCCCATTAAAATAAAATAGAATCCTGTTAAAATAATTCTGAAAAGTTTTTTCACAAAATCTTTTATATTAAGCTTGACGATTTTGACTGTTTGAAAATAAGCTCAATTTCTGTGCTTGAAACATGAATTTGAGTCCCTTAAATTTGGGGTAGATTTGGACTGCTTAAGTTTGAATGCTTTAAACTTCTGGTCTTGGAGATCTTTTGTCTTTAACCTATAGCACAGGGTAATAACTATCAAAGGGTGATGGCTCTGGTCAATCCTAAGCTAAATACCAAGGTAAATAGGTTAATACCAGTCAAATACAAGGGCAATAGAGCTCCTCGGTAGTTCCTAAGCTAATTCCTAAGTTTCCTAAGCTAAACTCTATACTTGTCTTAGAGACTCTCTTGCTAACAAACCCTTACTGGAACCTTAGATTCTTTTCTAATGTCCAACGGTAAGGAGATCTAATTCCAACTAGAGTAGATTCCTTGTAAGCTTGTTCAATGCTAATACTGTGGGAAATTAGTAGCTGGAAACCTCTTACTTGTTTGAGGGAAATCCTTACTGATAAACTGTTTCACCTTGTACACATACACGAAGGTGGTTCGTTCCCACTAGCTGACACTGAAAGACTAAAGTCTTTCCTAAGCCAATGTTCCTAAGCTAACACTGATGGGAATCCTTACTTGAAAGTCTATCCTCCATTTCCAGTAATTTGAACGACTAAAAACAGGGTAACACGAAAAAGTGCTAGAAGGCCCCTTGAAATTTAGGGTATTCCGTAAAAAACTGCAGTAACTACAAATAACTGAACGTATTTGCTTTTTGAGCCTTCTACTCTAGTAATTAATAGTATCCTCGGAATATGTTTAAATAAAATAGAGATTTCCCCGGAGTAGAGGGCACTTCAAATTTAGAATTGTATTGGAGTTTCCAGTCTTGACAAGTCCTTGTAAGTCCCGAACGGATAATATTTTCTTTCATAGTAAGGGGGTACCCCGTATGCTGTAAGTACATACACAAAGCCTTAGAAATGTACAGTGCAGTCAGTCCCCTTTAGAAACTCAAAAAGTTACGAGCTCCGTCTCTTACTTCAGAGACCCATCTATTGCTCTTGCTAAAAGCGGATTATCCAGGCCCCTCTTTAACGAAAGAATATATATCATCTAAAGGAAGTCCTCCCATTAAAGAGTAATAGCATATAAAAGAATATCTTGACCTGAGAACTCTAACTAGCATCCATTTCGTTTTACTCAGGACTTTTTGGCTTTTCTGCGGCGTACTCTACAGGTTAGCTTCTTGTACTAAATATAAGGGACCCTGTTAAATATGTAGAATTTGGAGGCTGCACCAGAGGAATACTTGATAAGCACATAGCTTTTACTGGAAAGGCCTAGGAAACTAGGGTTGGATTCTTAATGGAAAAGTAGCATTCCTATTTCGAATTGTATGAAAACCTCACTTTGCTCAATATGCGAGCTAATGCAGGGTAAATTCTTTTTTCGAAATAAGAGTTGGCGTGGCGAGAGGCGCTCCTTTAGTACTTTTTTACGGTATACAGTGGGCTGAATCTCTGGGGAATACTTTGTAACAAAAAAAGAGTAAACAGATTGATTTTCGACTGTTTAAATCAAAAATTCGGAGATCCCTTAATAACCGAGAAAGAAAACGGAAGAGTAAGTATCCATAAAGGAGTCATCTCTCCGTTGCAGTAAGGTTTAAAAGAATAAGTGTAATCCCAGAGATACCCCTTTTGTCTTGTTCTCTATATCTGAAGAAGCTAGCCTGGTTAGATAGAATTTCAGTAATTATAGAGTTCTAAAGGAGAAATCCAAGTAACA
>JAYMTE010001386.1:0-13502 GCA_036897545.1 Pelargonium fulgidum
TTACAAACATTATTTGAAAATTTTGACCCCACAGAATAAAATTTCGAGATCCGTCCCTGCTTCATGGTTCATGCACAATCTTGTTCTTATAAGTTCATAAATGTTCTTATCAATTCATAAATGAAAAATCAAAGCTTGAAACTGGGAATACCCTTGGTGTTTTATTTAGAAATCTAAGTGCAGTAGCTAATCTTACTATAGTAATTCTATATTTATTTGTGTTGAAATAAAAGGTTTTAATCCCTACAAACGTAAGAATAAAACTTTTTATTTGGAGCGAGCTTTCCAGGGATATTATACTGTTTCATAGTTTTGCTTATAAGAGCATGTCCAATGCTTAGCTTCTTTTTGATATGCTAAGGAGGAGAAAGAGTGTGTCACATCATCATATGAGTTCTTAGCACTACTTTAGCAAATTTTACTCCAATGAGCATAGCATCTCCTCCCCATTAATGATTACAATAAATAATAAATTAAAATTAAAATTAAATGTAATTGTATTATGAATAAATATATTTTTTGAAAAAAATAAATTAAAGATAAATTAACTTAGATAAATAGAAGATATTAGATAACAAAATAAATATTTTAATTATGAGAATTTTTTTTTATCAAAAGTAATTTTGAGAAATTTGTGTATATAAAATAACATTGGATAAAAAAAATTGAATTTGATTTTCTCCAAATCGTTGTCGTATATGTTAAATCAGATCACTATTTAAGCGTGTAGAGTTGAGATCGAACGCAAGTTATCTTTCCACTCACGCAGCCTATGTCGGCAACTGTACCACTACTCTTGAGTAAATAGGGCCCATTTGTCATTTCCCCATCTTTTAAACTTGTTCTTTCTATTTTCTAGAAGATTTGTCTTGATCACAGACAATGAACATAAGACAGATTTGTTTTGGAATTTTACTTTTCATTTAACATTCATTACAAGCAATCATATATGAAATATTCAACTACAGTAGCAATATATGACACCTGGGAGCATCAAAAAATATCAAATAGTTGTGGAAAAATAAATCACCAACATATAGGGAAAAAATTCCTCCTTCTAGACTTAGTGTCTAGTGCAAAGATCTGTAACAAAGGTGAAGTTGAAGACCCTATTATCGTCCAGCTTCCATAGTAACTGTTAGAGAGTTATGAGAGAAAGTTTCTGGTTTACTAGAGGAAGAAGCTGTGCTAGAAAGGCATCGCCTAACAACATAAGCCGGTTGTTTAGGATTTGGAAGAGTTGCAGTTTCACTGCCAAGCATGAAAACTACGTTTGACATCGTGGGACGGTCACTTGGGTCTTCTTGTACACATAACAGCCCAACATTTACACACTTCAGAAACTCATTTGTATCGCAAGTTTCTCTTAGCGTCTCATCCATCATTTGTAGTGCCATGTCTTCCTTCCAGAGCTTCCATACCTGGTAAAAAATTTAACATACAACTTGCAATGAACTTGGAATTATATACCAAAAAAGAAGATGAATCAGTGCTTAAGTTTTGATGATACTTACATATCCTAGAAGGCTCAAAGCTTGTTCAGGCTGATAAAATCCTGTATTTCTTTTACCACTGATAATCTCAATCACAACAACACCAAAGCTAAAGACATCAGACTTAAATGAGAAGAGACCATCTAATGCATACTCTGGAGACATATAGCCGCTGCATTACAAAAGTCATAAACAAAAACTAGTCAGTTCATGCAAATGTTTCCTGCATAACATCAAACACAGCAAATTAGAGGGGTTGGAAAAGTTGTGCATATAGAAACTTACTATGTTCCAACCACTCTGTTTGTGTTGACGGCAGTTTCCTTGCCACCAAAAATCCTTGCCAAGCCAAAGTCAGATATTTTGGGGTTCATCTCCTCGTCTAATAGAATATTGCTCGTTTTCAAGTCTCTATGAATGATCCTTAATCTAGAATCCTGGTGAAGATATAGAAGCCCTCTTGCAATTCCCAAGATGATATTGAAGCGCATTCCCCAGTCCAATAGCATACTTGACTTCCGATCTTGCAAGTTTTTGCATTATCCATTAAACCAGGTGTATAGACTATACAAGTTAGTTTAATTTCCACGATTTATAGAAATAATATGTGGTGAAAAATATTGAAGTTTAATTTAGAGACTGACCAAATAGAAAGAAATCTAAGCTTTTGTTAGGCATATATTCATAGAGTAGCATCTTTTCTTCCCCTCTGACACAATAGCCCAAAAGTCTAACAAGATTCCTATGCTGAAGCTTTGCAATCAGAACAACCTCATTTTTAAACTCTTCTAATCCCTGTCCGGAACAGCTTGAGAGCCTTTTGACAGCAATTTCTTGTCCTCCCGGGAACTTGCCCTGATAGTGGAGTTCCATATCACTTGGCAATGTTAGCCAGAAATCAGTTGAACTGACGTTAAACAAGGAACTTCATATATAGGAGAGAGTTCTTAGGCATTACCTTGTAAACAGGTCCAAACCCACCTTGTCCTAGCTTGTTATAATTTGAGAAGTAATCTGTACAAACTAGTATGGTTTCCATATCGAAAAATGGTATGTCAATGCCTTTTCCATCATCTTCTTCGAACTGGCCTGAGTCCATGAACTCTTTAGCTTGTCTCTCCCTGTCATACAATCGAAGAGCTGAACTTCTCTGGAGTTTTCCCCTGTTTTCTGAAATCAAATAGATTGACAGTGTGCTCAAGTCCTGATATATTTTAGATATATATTGATATGTACATTATAATCCATACTGACCTTGTTTCTTGGCCAGCTTCCTTCTCTGTACACAAACATAGAAGAGGGAGTAGAAGAGAATGGTTAAGACAATGACACTTGCTAAAGTTATCATGATAACCAATCCCAGTGGCATCTTTCCTCTAATGTTTCCAAATGCATGGTAACCCCTTTCTGTATGATAGAAACAGCAATGGAAGACTCAGTATACTGCTTTATTCAAGTTTGTTCTTCAGACACAAGCAAGATCAACTGGTAAAAGGCACATCATTTACATATTTTCGATAAATCCAAATCCTCACCTCGAGTACAATTCAACAAAATTCCATCCCACTGAAGCTTTTCATTGCAGAGGCATTTTTTCCTCCCATTTCTTGTTGTATTGCAAGTTGAATATGGCCAATCCTTGCAGTCTGTAGGTGAAGAACAAATCGGCTCTGGTGGTGGATTCCAACCCACCTCCACTTCATCTCCACCTTTAAGGGTAAGGCCAGAATCAGAGTCAGTGGGGGCTGCATAACACCAGTTAGTCACATCAAAAGGTGATGACTGGTTAAACTGTAGAAATGCGCCTCTTGAATTCTGAGCTTCACACTGGGTTGCTCCATTGGTTTCAATGACAAATTTTCTTGTCTCTGGATTGATGCTTGTAACTCGGTAGGTTCGACTTGGAGATATAAAGTTCAACTGGCCTGAGGAAACATTGCAGTGAAAATTGAAGTACATTGGGTCACCACATTTTGGTCCAGTGCTCAAGGGATAGGGAATCAGGCTTGTGCCACAAGTCTCACAATTCCTTGCTGTTGATTCTGCATAAGTAGATTATGTAGAAATTCAAGAATGTGAGTACATATTTGCTTTCAGTAATTGTTTAACAATGACTATTTTAGGTTATTAAGTGTTTTTCTCCTAATTATCCACAAGGCATCCTCATGATGGCACAAAACAGGAGAATTTTATTTTTTGTTGGGATTTTTCTAGTGTCAACAGAGTTACTATTATCACATATCTGGGAGAAAGACCAATAACCCATTTCAAATTATGTTTCTAACAGAGATTCACTTCAGACACCAAATGAAAACCATATTATAACTAATGACACAAGCATAAAGTGGCTCCCTAATATGTAAAGCAAGTTGAGTCATGAGTGCAATAACAAAAATGATAGCTGAAGAACTCTTATTAAGTTTACCTTTGCAGCCTCTGTTCATATGTTTTCTTAAATAAATTCAACGAATCATGAATTCTAGCATTTCCAAGAACAAAAAAGAAACATACCTATATCAGGAACTGCTACCCGGACATTAAGGTTACGGCCATTGTTGTAATCCTCCTGAAGATTGTTCAGATCCTCTGACCAAATCCAGCATGCAGCGCTACCAACACCATCTCGTCTTGCTTCTGCATCTTCTTCATACGAAAAAGCTTGGCAATGGCAGTTGTTAAGGCACTCAATTCTGCATTCTATTTCACTAGCAGCTTTGAATTGAGAATCTGGGTTTCCCACTTTCATCATCTTCAAGCTCAAGAAAGTGTCACTCTCTGAATTCTTTCCACATAAGGCTGACTTTCTGGTACACCCACCTGAAAAGTCTCCAAAATTCCAGTTCTCTGGCAAGCTAGGTACAAATCCGGGTAAACACTTGCACATCAACTCATACTCACTATTACAGCTTCCAAAATTTCCACAAATGTTAAACAGACTGCATCTATCTCTGGGCTCTCCCCAAACTAAAGACCAAATTCTCTCACTATCCCATTTCAGATACTGAATTTGGCCTGAATATCTCAAAACAAGCCTTGTATCACTGTATAGTGATGCAGTGATGTGAGGCACAGTCACATTGTGAACAATAGATGTGAAGTTTGATAACAAGTAAAATATAGCAGAGGGCATCTCATCAGCACCAATGAATTTATCAGATACTCCACTTTTCCAGTATCGCATCGATCTCTTCCAAATGATCAACTGGTCTGCTCCTTCTTTGTCTTGCTGAAATGTAAAGTTCCCAGCTGCAGGGTCATCTTCACTTTTCCATGAAGTCAGCACCAGATTTCCATCAATCTTCATCCCTGGAAGAAATGTATCAGTTGGATTCTCAAAACTTTGCCACAGAACTTTCTCCGAGTTATCTTCTGCTGCTGCTTTACTCACGATTAGGTTTCCTGAATCCATGAGCCTCACAGTAGTATGTGTAGCTGAAGATCTTTCCAGATTCGTCCCCCAATAAGATTTCCCACTTCCATCCAGCACCTTGAGGTTTCCATCTTCAGTAATGGCAAAAACTCCTCCAGAGCCCAGAAGTGGTCTGTCCCGGTTAGCAATCCAGACAACTGTTCTTGGATTAGACCCATAATACCATATACCAACATACCTTCTGTCATTAGAGCTTCCATCAGGAGTAAAGAATCCTAGTTCAAATCTTTTTCCAGCAGAAACAAGTGATTGTTCACTATCATCACTGATCAAACTGTTTGACATTATGGTGTCTCTAGCAGAACAATACAACAAAGAAGAACATAACAAAAACATGTACATTGCCAAGTTAGTCGATATCATGGTATTTGCAGACCACATCAAGATGATTGTCCTTCTGTTCCTTCTTTTGCTTTCCATCATGAGAAAGCAGAAGTAGAAGGTTCTTCTTTTGGAGAAGTACAGTGGTGGCTTGGCATTTAGGAGCAACAAGTTCTACTGCTAGTACTGAAAACAGCCCTCGTATCATTTTCCATATACCGAAGAGCCCACATCAGAACTTTTAATTTAATAACTTTTATAGATTAGAGTAAAACCAATAATGACAATCTTGTCTACTCTTAGCACCTTCGAGGAGCATAGTATTGACAGAAACAGGTAGATGCATATACAAATCCATTTGGATCTTCTGGGATTTGAATTTTTATAATATAATACGAGATAAGCAAAGAGAAAAACTATGTATAAAATACACCTTGGGTAAGGACACAAGCCAAATAGTAGGATCCCAAATAGTTATATACTGAAGACACGAAACCAAGCCTGACCCTTTGCTGACTAAAAACCATCTAAACACAGAGAATCAATGCTAGATAAAACAATCTTGAACATCAAGTTACACTTGTTTAAAATCTCATTCTACTTGACCAGGTCATGTACATTCCTACAGGAATGTGCAAAAGCAAGATAATTAAGGGTCAAAAGAGTCAATAAGTTTGAAAATAATACACAATTGCAAGTTGTAAAACAATGGATAAAGCGAATGGACATATGCCAATTACTGAGAGGGCAATACAATAATAAACTGAAACCCCAATGGCCTTTGCTAGAATTGATATGATTTTTTAAAATCTAGAATGCCACAAAGGTCAAGATCACAGGGATTTGTTTGTTTCCATATTTTCTTTGTGGCCCCTAGCTTTACTTTTCCTCTATTTTCTTAATGAGAAAAAAGTAATGATGTGGTTTCCTAAATTATTACTACTAGAGGACAAAGACCCGCATGAAAACCACAATCAAATTGATGGTTAATGAAATGTTAGTTTGACAAGTGTGCCTAACCTTGACATAGAGTGCACTCCTACTTGCTCTAGTGCCGGTGCTAATCTGCACATTCTTCTCTGGGTTGACCTTTTGATGAATGTTGTCCGTCCATTGAAGACCAGCCACCCCAATTGCAATGTTCAAGAAAAACCAGGCCTGAAATCCAGAGCTTTGCTTGCTCTGCAAAATCTTTATTGGTTTATGGGTACACTTTGTATGAGAAGCCCAATGTTAAAAAGCGAAAACAACCTGAATTCCTTGTTGAGACCTACTGAAATCTGAACCTAGCTAGCTAGGTTTGGCAAATGTTCTTCACATAGCTGATCCACCAGAAGAAAACCTAAATGACTTTAGTATTTGATCCTCAAGCATAAAAATGGTTCATTAAGCATTGGCAGAGACACCAGAATGGCAGAATAGAAGGGTCTCAGACGAGAAATGAGATTAAATTTTCTTGAATTATGGTATGGAACTTCGTTTTGATGTTCAAATACTGGACTTTACACTTAAACGCCAAAAGCTTCAACTATCCCAATTACCTGTAATGGCCATTTGGAAACCTGGCTTGAAACTACAGAAATTCTACATTATGAGCCACCTGATGGGTTACCCACCCGAATAGCTTGGAGAGCAACCCAACCAGGGCTTTATGTGTTGGATTTTATCAACCCATGAACCCACCCGATTAGTTTTTATTATTATCATCAAACGGTACTTTTTGTTAAGTTTAAGAGAAAGAAACAAAGTGACAAAAAAAAAAAAAAAAAAAAAAAAAAACAAAAACCAAAAAAAAAAGAATGAAATAAACCCAGTTCCATCACAATAGACATCAATCATTTAAATTAAGGTGGGGGTGAGAACTCCCATTGGGTAAATATGAGAATTCTTGAAAATATTTTTTATTAACTCACACACTTACATTACAATTCACACCGCACACACTTAATATACCAACACCACAAAACCTAATATATCAACATATTGCCTTGAAAGTGACTTGAAATCAAACCATTAAGAATGAAAGGTGAATATCTATCCACTCTACCACTTGATGTTGGTAGCGTTATGACTAGGTTGAACAAAGGTTGGAGTTATGCATGTTCAAGGTGATGGGACCATAACATGGGTCTTGAGGATGAAACATGGCATAGGTCCATATTGTCTTTTCTTTTCTAGCTGTCCTTAAACCTAAAATTGTCCATCTAATATATATATATATGCATGAATTGCTGAGTCAATGTCTCTCTCCTAATGGTTCCTATTCTTAGTGGCCAAAATTGAATGAGATAATTTTCAAAAGATACAACCTTTACATCCTATTCCTCCTGTACCCCATTTTTATAATTTGGACCATCAACCTTCCCTATAAACTTATACAAAAATGTATTCATACCTTTTTTTCTCATACCTGTGTATGGCACTTCCTTTCTTTTCTCTTGTTTCTGTTCATTCATTTGATGAATAACCAAAAACTGCCCAGATTTTATGTTTTTTTTTTTTAAACAATTAGAGGATAGATGTGTGGCACTGGCATGCCCTACCAACCAACCAAGAATAGAAATATGTTGATACCGACATTCCAATGAACGAGATCTTATATGGATGAGAATAGTCAAAAGTGGTTGCAAGTCACAGAAAACAAGATGTATTGGTAAAAATGAACAAAAGTACAGATCTTGAACACTAACACTGTCAAGTTATTCTGTTAAGAATGATTACGTGACAATTTAAATATGTGGTTTTTGACCAATCATTGACTTTTACCACCATCTTAGAAAATGAGAAGGATGGAAAGGTTACAATAAACCTTTGAAATGGAACAAATTATTCACAACTTATTACCATTTAAGAAGTAAGAACATACATGGTCAGATAAATTTTGACCATTTGATATCATCTAAATACATCATCGTCCTTCCACAAAACTATTGGTCAATTGAGTGCCCGTTTCAGGTTTACTGGCAGAAGAGGAAGAAGCCATGTCAGAAGTGGAAAGACCTGTTCTTGCAACAAATGCTGGTTGTTTTGGGACGGGAAGAGCTGCACTTTCACTTCCAAGCATCACTATTACAGTTGAAATGTCCGGGCGATCATTTGGGTCTTCTTGTACACATAACAGACCAACATTTACACATTTCATGAACTCACTTCTGTTGCAAGATTCGCGTAGCGTTTGGTCCATTAGATTCAATTCATTGTCATCTTCCCAAAATCTCCAAGCCTGCACAATTTTGAGCATTAATATTAGCTTTAATTAGCTCCCGTCTGGGGACTGTAGAAAATTAGTGCAGTTCATCAACTTACGAATCCAAGAAGGCTCAATGCGTCTTCTGATCTATAAAATCCTGTGTTCCTTTTTCCACTGACAATCTCAAGCATAACCACACCAAAGCTAAAAACATCAGATTTCACTGAGAAAATGCCATCTAGTGCATACTCTGGAGACATATAGCCACTGCGCATTACAATGAATATTGTCAAGTAATCAGTGGATGAGTCAGGTTTAAATGAATTTAATTTTTTCATGAAAACCCGTAGTACTCACTAGGTTCCCACAACTCTGTTTGTGTTGGCCTCATTTTGTTTGCCTCCAACAATCCTTGCCAGCCCAAAGTCTGAAATTTTGGGGTTCATTTCCTCGTCGAGAAGAATGTTGCTTGTTTTCATATCTCTATGAATGATCCTCAGCCTGGAATCTTGGTGAAGATATAGAAGCCCGCGAGCAATTCCCAAAATAATGTTGAAGCGCATCTCCCAGTCCAATGAAGCAGAGAGCTTACTATCTTGCATAATTCCAATTTTTAATCCTTAGACAGTTAGTATCTATTCACTGGAAGTGTAAGAGATACAATCCAGATATAGTATATGATTAAGTTGAGAGACTGACCAAAAATGAAAGCATCTAAGCTTCTGTTGGGCATATATTCATAAAGCAAGATCTTTTCACCTCCTTCTATGCAGTAACCCCAAAGTTTGACAAGATTCCGGTGTTGAAGTTTGGCAATCAATACAACCTCATTCTTAAATTCCTGCAAGCCTTGTCCTGAAAAACTTGAAAGCCTCTTTACTGCAATTTCTCTACCACCTGGGAACGTACCCTACGTTCCAATACCATAATTTTAGTGTTAGCAGGAACCAGAAGTTACTTCAAAAATAATTTATAAGCATTACAGTGTAATTACCTTGTAAACAGGCCCATAACCTCCTTGTCCAAGCTTGTTAGCATCTGAGAAATGATCTGTAGCAGCTACTATGCTTTCAAACTCAAAGAAAGGTACATCTATGCCCTTCTTATCTTCTTCCTTGAACTCTCCTGTCTCTATGAGCTCTTTTGCATGTCTTTCACTGTCAAACCTGTGAACCACTGGGTTTCTCTGAATTGCCATATTTTCTGAATCCAAAATACAACGTCATATTTTAATGATAAGGTAATTCATGTTGATGAATCCACAGTAACTCAATTTTTATGACATAAAGAAAAGAAAATCTAACCAGATACAGATATAAGTGATTAATATCCAGTGAGCATTGTAATTACCTTGCCTTCTCTCATTCCTCCTCCATATGTATATATAAGCAATGGCACATGCGAAAACACTCACACTGCTTACTGTAACCCCAACAATCAGAAGCAGTTGATTACTGCTTCTTGAACCACCATTTGATTTTGGCTCCAAATGACCAGAACCTTCCACGGGAAAGAAAATACTCACTCAAGAATGCAAAATGATAACAAGGCAACATGTATAGTTTCTATTGGCAGAAATAGCAAACAAGGTATAGATGACGTAACCAATTTAGCCTTCTCTTGCATGTTATATTTACTTTCACTCAAAACACAATGATGATTTGAACCTAAGGCTTTCAGACAGACTGCTCATTAGTCACTAGTACTTGCACAAGACATCTATATTCTACTAGAGAATGGAGCAAGATCAAGATTGGGAGTGAATATGAATACTCAGAGACCCAAATCATTTGAGGCAGCACTAGATTAATTATGTGTTCATCTACTGGAAAAGCAAATATATTACAGAAAACACAGGTACCTTTAAATTTGGGTCAAACATAGTATCTCACCTTGAGTAGAATTTGTACAATTTAAAGTCGAAGGATCCCATTTGAAGTTTGTATTGCAAAGGCACCTTCCACTTCCATTTCTTGTTGCATTGCATGTTGACAATGGCCAATCTTGGCAATCTATGGATGAAGTACATGTTGGCTCCAGTGGTGGCTCCCATCCTATCTCTATTTCACCTCTGTTCTTTATTGACACACCATCACTGGTATTGCTTGAGCCATCATTGCACGCACTAGTTATAGTAAATGGCAATGTCATTGACTGGTTGAGTTGCTGAATAGTATCTTTCGAACTTCTAGCATCACAATTATCTGTAATCTTGGCGAGGATGACAAATTTCCGTGTATCAGGGTCAATGCTACTGACTTGGTACAGGCCACTAGATGTCTTGAAGCTAAGCTGGTTTGTGGATGTGTTGCACTGGAAGCTGAGGTACATGGGATCACCACATTTTGGTCCACTACTTAACGGATATGGAACTATCATCGTGCCACAGATCTCACAGTTTTTTGCTGTTGATTCTGCAGAAGTAGAACCATGTGAATGTCATAAAACAATGAGAGCATTGGAATGTGAAGTAGTAGTAGTCTCACACCAATAGTTGAGAAAAAAAGCTAAGTTACATACAAGGGTTAAGGCTTGAGCACATAAATGAAAGCCTATCAAGTTTGCAAACATAAATTCTAGCAAGAAACAAGGAAGGCTCTTGAAAGTATACTCGTATTCATATCAGAGACGACAGTGTACCTTCATCAGAAATCGGTACACGCACAGAGAGGTTACGGCCTTCACTGTACTCCTCTTGAAGATTAGTAAGATCCTCTCTCCAAATCCAGCACATTCTATTAGTACCAGGATTTCCTCTTTGTGTGCTATCTATAGCTTCATCATATGAGTATGCCTGGCATTGGCAATCACACTCCTTTCTGCACTCTGTCTCATTGTCAGCCTTAATCTGTAAGTCTGTTTTTCCAACTTTCATCTTGCTATAGTTCAAGAATTTGTACTTCTCACATGATGTTGATTTTGCAGTGCACCCACCTGAAAAATCTCCAGCTTCCCAATTGTTGAGTGAAGCAGGTTTAAACCCTGTTAAGCAATTACAAATAGGATCACTCTTGAGATTACAGCTCCCAAAGTTTCCACAAGCATTAAACACACTGCAACTATCCCTTGGCTCCTTCCAAATCAAGGACCACCCACTTTTGTTATCCCAACTCCAATACTGTATCTCCCCAGTATGATTCATGACCAACCTCTTATTGCCATATCCCCTAGAAGAACTATTACCCTTACTCCTGCTGAAATTTGATAGCATGTAGGCAATGCCAGGAGGCATCTCATCTGAGGCATCTCCACTTGCCCAATAACGGATCGATCTTTTTGAGATGATATATTGGTTGTCTTCTACACCCATCCTAAATGTGAAGTTCCCATTTGCAGGGTCTTCTGGACTCTTCCATGAAACCAATGACATATTTTCATCCATGTTCATACCTGAAAGAAAAGTGTCGGTTGGTTTCTTGAAGCTCTGCCATAGGACTGTCCCCACTTGGTCATCAATTAGAACCAAGTTCCCAGAATCCAAGAGCTTCGCTGCCCGGGTAATGGACACTGATGCTTCAACATCTGTAGACCAATAAGGCTTTCCTGTTTCATCAAGAACCTTGAGGTTTCCATCTTTAATAGCAACAACTCCACCGGTGCCAGTGAGTGGATTGTCATGATTAGCAACCCAAACAACTGTTCTTGGATCCGACTTGAACCAAATCCCAATATATCTTCTGTCAGAAGTGCCAGGGGTGAAGAACCCAAATTCAAATCTTTCCCCATCTGAAAGAAGAGTTTCTCCACTGGTAATCAACTCAGGTATTGTTATAGTATCTCTAGCAGAGCAACAACGAAGAGCACTGATACACAAAAATGCATATAACAGAAAGATGAATAGCATGTTTTTAACTGACCATCTGTTGACTATTGTTCCAAGCTTGATCCCTCTTCTGTTGGTTGCCATCATGAAATAATGCAGAAAAATGAGGACAAAGAATGGTAGCCATTTCCACTCATCTGGTGATAACAGGACATCAAAAATGTTTCTGCATCCAAAAACATTCATGTTTCTGCTGCTGCAATGAACAGCACTCACCTAGAGGCCGCAAGACTCATTGCTACAGAAAAACAGCAATCTGTTCCAATTATCTAAGATGCCTAAACATCCCAGAGAGTTTTGCTTATGGATTCACAAGGAAATGGCATTGTTGGGGTCCATATATGCACACAAACATGAAGTTTACTGCGGCTGACTTTTCAACTGAGTACTTCTGTCCTTATCATGGAAAATGAAATGGTTATATGAAAATATTTCTACTAACTTTTGAATAGTAAGTCCTGCAGTATGTGCCACAGTGCCAGATTATTAGGAATACCAAAGATAGGGCCTAAGGGCTACGAGACAGACACCAAGAAAAAGAAAGTGAAAAAAAAAAAAAACAACAAATCATTTGGTGCATAGATAGCATATGATCAGGAATGGAATTTGCCCACAGCCCATATATATATGCTGATTTCTTGAAACTAGTTAAATTAAGGCTTTGCAACAGCTAGGAATGAAAAGTAAGCATGAGAGGGAGAAAAAAGAGGCTAGAAATTGACAAGGTGGTCATTAAGAACCACATTGAGGCTCAACAGTGGTGGGCAAGCTCATGCCAAGGTCCATGTTGTCTTAATTTGGCTATTTCACCAAATCCAAATGCCACTGTCTTTACTTTCTTGATCTCTTCCAAAAAAAAGTATATGACATATTATTCATTGGATTTCTATCAATATATGACAACCCTAGTCTCAGATCTGGGCCTATTATGATTAAGCTCATCAAGACCCTTGTTCACTCCCATCATGAAATTGATGTAAATAGTGTTAATACAATGAAGACACCTTTAATCAAAAGAAAAAAGGTCTCTGGAGGTCCCTGTACTATCTCATTTGTTCTATGGGGTCCTCGTACTATGTTTTATTTCTCGTGGGTCATAGTAGCTCAATTATCGTTCCTGCGAGGTCCATTCCGTCAAATGCTGACGGAATCCGTCAAAACTAACTGACGAAGTCAGTTTTAACTACAAAAAATAATTTAAAAATTATGCTTTTACTAATTTACTCTTGAAACTTTTTAAATTTT
>JAYMTE010001387.1:0-13501 GCA_036897545.1 Pelargonium fulgidum
TATTTTATATATATGATACAAAATCACTTCTTCTTGCTTTTGTTACCAAACAATATTGGCTTTTAAAAATTGTTTTAAAGCAACTTTCAACTTATGAGAAGTGTTCCCAAACAAGCACTAATTCTGGATGGGCCAAATCACATTAACTACATCCCCAAACCCCGGCAGGAGCCCAAGCAAACATTTCATATCCATCATGTTTTTGATTAAGACATGATGGATATTAATTTCTGGACTCACCTGTTTCCAGTTGGGAAGCTCTGTAACCGCATCAAATTGCTGTAATAGTTTAAACAAATTTAGTAAACCAACAAATTGATCAAATATAAAGGATACAAATAACAAACCAGAATATGGCATTTTTCAAAATCACCAATATTCTGTAAATAAGCTATAACTTTTTATTATTTCAAAAAATAGAATATGCCTATTAATTTACAGTTCAATTTAGTATTGAGGGAGAGGTAAAGGAGGCTGTATCATCTGGAATAACTAATCATCTGTTTGTTATTTAATGCATGCCTTGCAGATAGATGCAAGTGTTTCGGGTCGTTGCACCGCTCCCAGAAGATTGTCTTTGCCTCCATTCCTCATTTGCTGTATCTTATAAATGTATAGGTTTCTTGATTTTGGAAAGGTCTCCAAATTGTATGCTCTGAACCAATGACCTGTGGATGGATCTGAAGAGCAACTGTTTAATGTTTTCTTTTTTCTTTTTGCTAATGCTGCTTATGATTACTTACCCCACAAATCTGAAATGCTAACTTCGGGATCTGAGTGAAACCAGTAGTCGTGATCAATCTACCAAAAAGTACAAAGACAAATGAGATGGTCAGATTTGAGTGAAATCAGAAAAGGACAGGATTCTAAAGAAGTGCATCAAGATACACTAACATCATTGTCGGAAGGGACTATCTTCCGAATCCCGGATAGCTGGGGCTGTAGCGAGCAAGATGACATCCTTACATTAGTCTGGCTACTTGAATCTTCCACATTACAAGGATCACAGTTCAAAGCATTAGTATCGACTGATTTAGCCTGCTCGATAGTTAAATCCTCATGTTGGCTACAGACATCACGAACGTCACTGTTAGAAGATGAGGTGTGCTAATAAATATCAAGTTGCTGACACATATATACACAGCTTCATGTGAGATAAATTGTGCTCAGTACAAAGCGAATACCTCAAGAGGTACAAATTGATTGGCCCCGTGGTGCTCCTAACTGTCAATTTGAACTGCCTTTGGGGGTAGTCCATATCCTGTTCATGTAAATAATTGGTCAATTAAATAGTTTGAACATTCCAAAATATTCAAAACCAATTATACACGATACCCACCTCATCAGGATCAGGAACCTCAATATTACTAGCCTGAGGAGCTTTTATTGCAATAAGTGTTTGATTCTGTCACAACAATAGAAAAGCTCAAAAATGAGTTTCAGGGAACATTGTACAGTGTGTGTGTGTTTGTTTGTGTGCATAAAAAATTCCAAATATTAGAAAAGCGACCTTGAAGCATTGAAGACTGTTAATATCGTCCTCTGTTATGAAGGCAAATCTGATATTCCAAGCAGATAAGTTATCAAGCAAGAACAAAAATATATTGTCAAAAAAAGCTTAAAATATTATAAAGGATAGAGTACTTCTGGTAACTCTCATCTTGCTCCAAGGCCCTAAGAAACGCTTTTCTTTCACTGAAGAAAACAACAAAATGTCAACTCAACATGCTCAATAGGCCGACTATTATTGCCAACTGAAATAGAAAAAGAGAAGAAAACTCCTGAATCCCAGTTAACTAACCTTATCGAATGATCAAGCATCGATTCATCCATACGTAAACTATTAACTTCAGCCTGTACAAAAAAGAAGATCAAGAATTAAATAGGCAGATTCAGTTACTGTAATAGGATTTGGGAGTTTGAATGTACTTGCACCAGACACATTTAATCATGCAATATCAGACTATCAACTATTATCATCATTGAACAATCTAAATTCATTTTGAGGTTAGAAGTAGTTTGTCCTATACAATGCTAATGGATCTAATATAGCAAAACTATCTAGAATGATCTCCTAAATTGAAAGCTCTTCTGCAGATGTGTTTGGCAAACTCCCAAGCTTAAGGAAATCAGCTATAAGTTGGCCAGAATTGTTATAGAGAAATGGCCAAAGATGTACTAGCTAACTTTAGACATCTCAATCAAAGAGAAAATTACATAGAAACCTCAGTTGCCCCAACATATCGTCCAATAGCTTTAGAGGAACATTAGTATATCTAGCACCATCAAGACCTACCTATAACGACTCTACCCAAGATTTCCATAACCTAAGTAACAATTAGATCCAAGTCCTAACTTTGACTTTCTTAAGCCCAGTATTCTCAGTCTGTAACTTTTTTCAGCACAATATACTTTTGTCTCTAGCTAGAACTTGTGCTAATGATGTAAGAATCAAACAAATTAAGAGACAATTGCCGAGGAAGAGAAGATGAAATTTAGTTTGAATGTTTAACCTAGTGAAATTGACGTAACATGCACTCATATTCTACAAGCATCACAAATATGAGTTGATAAGCCTCCTAAAGTACAATATGCAAGAACCAAGAACTTAGAGAAAACCATCAATCCGTACCATTAAACGAGTCACTTCATCATCTAGCTCCCGTGGCCTCAAGACGTCGGATCCCCTGTTTATAAGGATTGTTAGTTGTCATCAATTTAGAAAACGTAAATTGCAAATAACCACCCTTGGCACTTAATTGCTCTTTAACTTTTTTTTATCAGCATATAATTACCTTAAACTACCCAAAACTCATTATGTCAGTTAATGGCATTTAAATGATCATGCACACAAGATCAAAACATTTCCAAAATTCCCTGAATAGCCCTCACCCCCTTCAATTCATCATCACTCACCCTCATATCTTTCTAGTGTTTGAACACTTAAACATTCCAACAACCAGAAAATTCAATATTTAAAATTTTCATTTTCCAAATAATGGAATTTCCAGAAATTCATCTCATTTGTTAATATGTTTCTAGACTAGATATTATTCTTCTCATTTTCAAGCAACAAAAACATTCAGATTCCAGCACAATCTAGCTCTACACTGAATGTATCAACTATCAACAAATAAAAATCAAAATTCATCCAAAAACATTCAAGAGAACATTTGAGTCTTCAATGATAATGCAATATGGGCTTTGAGAGAGGGTTGGGTTATTATGGGGTTAGGTTAGCAAGTAAGAATATTTGGGTAATTCGTAATATCATTAACACCGTTAATATAGGATTTGTAAAGTTCAGGGTACTCCAAACTTACAAAAAATAGTTTAGAGTACTTAAGTGCTAAACGTGTATAATACAAGGTAGTCATATACAATTTCCCCATTTATAAAATGCAAGAATAGATGAATATCAATACCTCCAACGTATATGGTTTTTCGAAGTTTTTTCTATCAATCCTATTCCTTCAAGAACATTCGTAATATCATATATCCTCCGCTTCTGGACCTGTTGAAGCCGATATGAAAGATAATGCAAACGGTAAGAGAAAAGAACTAGTATTCTATCAGGCCAACAAATAGATTTTGAGGTAAACTGAAAGCATGCTAAACATATGCAGATAAGAGAAATTTCTGCCAATAACTTGTTACACTGAAAAGTAAACTGATATATTTGCCCCTAAAATTTCCAAGTATACGGGTACATTTTGAAATACTCATTGGAAAGTATTAAGGAAAACATTTTCAATACCATTAAGACATCAGCAGTCATGTTTAGATCAAGGATGCCGTCCTCAGCCTCCTGGATTAACTTGACAAATTTCCTTGTTAACAATCCTGTTAAAAAAAAAAAGTAATGTTCAACATCTCAGCATATTCATGAATGGTAATGCCACTCATCCGTCATATGTAACTGTATAAATCAAACGTACCTAAGGAACTATCGTAGCGACAAGAACTAGCGGCATTCAGACCAATGGTAGACTCTGAGTGACAATCAATCGTTCAATATAAAGCATATAGTAAGCTCATTAAGATGGTCCAGCATATAGATCCTGCAATAAATTACGTGTTGATGGTTCAAGAGAATATTACCATCATTTAATCTTTGAGTCATAGATTTGGTATTTTTTGCCGTCTTAGGTTTATTAAAATGCTTTCCACCTGAACCAGGCTCTGATTTGACTGAGTTAGCTTTTATTACGCTGCCACGTTCAGGAATGGAAGTCTGTATGCTAGACCAAGCGTTGCTGTTACATATCTCATTTGCTTGCTTCAACTGCAAAAAATATATAAATTTTTGTGACATATATGTGATAGAGGAGAAAAAAGAACACACATCAAACATTGGGTAAAAGTTAAAGTTCCAAGTTATGCACAATGGAAACTTTTGCCTCAATGGAGGAGGAAAGCAATGAGTCCATAAACAAAAACAACATTGGAACCATAATTTCAACTCAACTGAACTAGATACGAATTAAAGCCTGTTATCAAGTGTCTGACAAAAAATATATATAAAAAGCTGCTCTTTGAGTGTACTGATGTAACCAAATATCCAACAATGGTTAGCAGCCTTCACAAGTGATCTAAATAACAGAACTGTATAAAGCATTCAACAATTCTACCGATGGATCATCACTTCTTTACTATATGTTTCTTGGTTTAAGTAACTATAAACATAAATAATACATGAATGTTAGTGCTTCCATCAAAGGAAATCTCTCATATCACTTCAATGCAAACAGTCCCACGAATTTGAAATTGAAGCATTACACTGAATGAAACTCGCACTCTCAAAAACGAAACATTAAACTACCATACAATGCAATTTCACATACAATAACCAAAAAATCACCAATCAACCGAGCAATGCAATTTCACTAACAAGAAAAGCTATATGTCTAGACTGTATCAACGAGGACTGGAGGTTCAAATCGTTTCTCCTAAACCGAGATTTGAAACCAAGAAACCACACAACAAGCGCGTGTGAGACAGAAGCGATCACAAAAATCCCCGGCCAAGAATTTAATGATCTCCAGTCCAAAGCACCCAAAAATCACATATCGATGATCAAATTGAACCAAACGCGAATGAAATTCCTAGTTCGAGAACAAAAAACCTAACATCAGGAGCAGCAATCGAGTCAATTTCACAAGTCGCGCAAACAAAACAAAACAAAACAAACAGCGCGCGTAGGCACAAAACACAATGATCACAGAGTTACACCCACCGCCAGCTTGGCGAATTCGGAATGCGCCTCGCCGGTGCGAGCGGCGGAGGAATGATTGGCGGCGGCGGCGTTGTGAGAAGAAGAAGGTGCGAGAGAGAAAGAAGGCGAGGGAGGTGGGAGAGGATGAGAGCGATTGAGAGAGTGAGAGTGGAGCAACTGGAATTGGAGGTGGGATTGATGGTGAGGGCGAGGCGGATCTTCAGTGGAGTTGGCCATTGGAGAGTGAGAAGCTTTGTAGAATGTGTGGGAGTGGTGAGTGAGGAGGCGGCGAAACTGGAAGAGAAGAGAGCGAATTGGAGAGAAGGGAACAAAAAAGCTGCTAGTGGTTCTATTGATGCTGGTGTTGTGTTGTGTTGTAGGAGAGTGAGAGTGGTATGGAAGACAAGAGAGACGTCAGAGAACAGCGGGAGAGTGCTGAAGAATAGATGATGATGGTTGGTGACGCTGACAAGCGGCGAGTTCGAATCCGTAAGCCCCGCCTTTCGGCTCTCTACTTCCCGGCCCTCTTCTCTGGGCTTGGCCCATTCCTACATTGGGATATTCATTATTTGTTGCATCACTATTAGGTTTTTCAGCTCAAATTAATTAACAAAGAGTTTCATACAAGAGTGAAGAGACAAAGAAAATCAGTAGCAAATTAATAGGTGCAGTAATTGAATATGGGTTTAGGGCACTCTATTTACAACAACCAATTTAAAAGAAAAAGTTGCTACTGGTAGTGTGTCAGATGCGAGCGGGAAAGGAGGCTAACTTTTCTAAACTCCACGAGTTGTCCATTGATGGTTCAGGATTACAAATAAATGAATCCCTTCAAGTTTTAGACAAATTGAAGTTGTCCAAAAATAAATACTAATATTTGGTTGCATATATAAATATATCCCAGACACCACCACCACCTCACATGCGCTTACCCAACAACTCATCAAACAAAAATAGAAAACAAATGAAAATATCTCAAGGAGCAACTGGTTTTTTCTATTATCATAATCCCAAAAATTGACGCCATACATTAATAAAAAGCTCAGAAACAAGATAAAACAATCTGCCCAGAAGACTTTAATTTGCAGACCAAGATTTTATCATCAAATTTCGAGTCCAAAAGAAAAAAATGAGGATTTCAAAGTACATTCGACAATACGAACAGCCTGTGTGCAGAAAAGGGCAACCATTGCTCTGTCCGGTAATAAATCAGTTGGCAACGGCAAGTGTGACCAAACCTCATATTAGTCTTTGCACATTCTAGTCCCGCTTAAAATGTACCCTCCAAAAGCGCTCATTTGCATGCAAGGATGGGTTCTTGATGGAAGAACCTATCAATTTTAAAAGAACACAAAGCATATCAAATGACATGTAAAACACGTCTGGAGAATCAAATTATATATGGCTTTTTGGTTCTCAAGAAAGAATCTCCAGACACAATTGTTAAATATTGCAAAAACGTACATGAGTCAGAAACTTTGTCAATGCATTGAACAAGGAAAAATGTCTGACAGTTGATTTGGCACCAAATAATATACAACAAAAATATGATGGAAGAGATAAGTCTTTTACCAAACTCCATGCACAATCCAACAGACCAACATTTATGAAAGTAACAGCTTTTTGTCTGTTTCAGTGGGATGTAAAATTGATAAAACCCCAGTATTGGTAAACTTTTTTAACATCCTAACGTGATGCTACAGGAGTTCAAATTAAATGACAAGGAGAGGACAAACTTTCTCATAAGGAATAGTAGCACCCAAACAAAAATAAAGTCATGTGGTTGAATCGATGGCCAGCCACCGACAAGGTTTTCTTTGTTCTTAAAAAATAAAAACTAAAGAGTAAAAAAGAAAATAAAAAACACATCAGAGAAAAAAAAAAACTCACATTCAGTGCGTGACATCTTGACATATATACATAGTAATCCATAGTTACAGAAACAAACTTAAATGTCTTGACTACCACTAAACCCTGGATCATGTGGCCTAATTAAAATATACTACTGAATGTTTGAGGTAAAACATTTCTGACCTAAAGCAAAAAATAAATAAAGAATTACCATAATCAAAATTAAAAAAAAGATAACATGTAAGAAAATACCTGATATTCTCGAAACCAAGGTTCTGAAATCTGCATGCCAATTGCCATCTTTTCAGTCTGTAGTTTATGCATGCATGTAGCAAGAGGCTGCACAGAACAAAAAATTGGTTTAAGCTAAACTTACCCAGTGATCGGCTGGTATTTTAATCAAATAAACTCATGACAAGTATGAAAACATTATCTACATGTGTAAAGCTTGTAACTATTGTAGTCTATTAACCCAAGTCCATTACAAAACAGTAGAAGGAACTGAGGTTTGTGAAAAATCAGACATTGGCAATCAACAAAATAGCATACCAAATATATTTTTTTAAATACAGAGAACGAAGTCCATCAGATAGCAGAAGGCGGTAACTATTATCATTAAAAATTGACATCAAAATCCTTATTCTGGTAAATCATGACGCAATTACTGCCCTAGCATAATTCAAACTGTTTGCATGACAATCATACAAATCTTGAGCTTGTAAGTTTGAACTACTATGGTGGAAATTTTTGATAGATTTGTTGACAGTAACAGATTTGACAACTGAACACAGTTTTCATCAAATAACCTTAAAATGATTACCTCTCTGGGAAAATATGCAATTTAAGTAAAAATTTCGATTGTATCAGCATTTGAAGCAGTTTACCTGAAGATATTGATGATATATTGCAAAAGGAGAGGAATAAGAGAGGAGAGGAAATATATCTTTAACCAAGCTCCAGGGATCCAACTCTGGTGCTGCCATTATTAGACTGCACATATAATATGAGTAAGAAATGCTTTCTAAGATCATAAAGAGAAAACATCAATAACAATAGTTACCTAGAAAAGCCATTTTCTCTCCATAAGTTAATGACATCTTCTGATGCTTTCTCGCCAGCTTTAACAGATTTGCATACTTTGGTTCCTGGAGTAACAGTAGCCTCAGGAATGACATCTGGTATCCCATTTTCAGATGAAACAGAGGTTTCATCCATGCCAACTGGGGAAGACATTTGATCCTGCATAGATTAGTCATCAGATGCAGTTAGGAAAATGTAATGTCATATAATCACATGACTAATAACTGCTGCTTACATTTGACTGACTTTGTTTGTTGCAAACTTCTTCATGCTGACCAATCTGCTCAGAAACTTCAGAACGGGCTAAACAAAGATCACTGAGTGACGTCCTCACAATCCTGGACCAATCTTAACAGATAAATACCCCATACAATAATTGTCCTTTCTGCTTCTATGTTTCTTAACATGCACTTGAATTTTCAAAGTATAAATGAACAAGAAGGGAGAAGGGGAAATTGGGAAAGATTGTTCGAATAATTCCATTGCAAATTATCCATCTCTATCTGAACAGATCCTTAGCATTATAAACATTTTCAGAAACCAGACATCAGATCCTTTAATCAATCCATGATGTCATAAAACTGCAATGGCAGGTTGTAAAGCAGATTCTAAACAATTTAAGGGGCAAAAGGCTTGGGAAAATGTATGGGTTTTTAACTTAAAAGCTACAAGAAGCTGGTAAAATTTGGGATTCAAACCAGGTGAGAAATAAGGGTCATGAGTGGGATTTCTAATTCTGTGAACTACTTGCAAATAGATACAAGCGTGGCCTGATGTTCTGGGAAATATTTGGTTGATTATGGGTATTAAAATCCAAAAGGGTGAGATATCCGGTGTGAGAAAGATTACCTCATGAAAAATGCAGGACATTTAATTAAATAGAAAAGGGCTTAAAACAGTTTCATTCGGAAGAATTCTGATGGGAGTCTCACCATTAAAAGATGCAAAGAAGTTTGTTCAATCAATTATATCTATCGAAGTGTCTTTATGTTTTCAAAGTAAAAAGTTAAGCATAAAAAAGGAATTATAATGACAAAATTCTTAAACTGCATTTCAGACCATGGTAAAGCTCATAGCAAGATATACCTTTTACATATTTCGTTATTGAAGTTGAATATCCTTACAATGTCCATGGGATATGGATTAGTTCCAACATATGTGTTGCACACATAACCATACCCTGTCAGAGGATAATATATAATCATTCAGCAACCAAGCAGTAAAAATGATTATTTACTTTCCTTTTCTTCAAAATGACATACTATAGAAGTTTCTCAAATGGCCAAGAAATATACTTTAAGAATAAAATATGAAATTAACTTAGAAATTCAGATCAAATTTCAATTGTGACAGTATAAAAGAAAGCCCACTTTCAAAGTCATGTATATATGAAATTATGAATATTGCAAACTGAATCTTCCAAGGAAGTTTTTTAATTGAACAAACATGGTACAGCACATTTCTCTTGTTTAAAGCTTTTTTTTTTCCCTTCTTTTCCTTACACTATTACAAACATTTGATGCCTTAAACCTGACTCACCAAAAGACCTCATAAAGGACATACCTCCAAGACGCTCTGCCACAGCACCAGTGACAAGCCCATTCACCATGTCCACAACAAGAACATCAGAATTTGCAGTAACATTAGCCATGGAAAGAAGAAGGGATAGCGCATCCACTCGCAAGAACCTGACTCGTGGACAAACAAACATCAAGATATTTACCCAAACAAAAGAAACCATGCTAATCACCAGTCAACTAATTCACAATAGGGGTTCATGTAAACACCTGAAACTTGTTAACAGCTAGAAATGTTTTTGATAAGGATGTTTGACATATACAGTTAGTTGTATGAAAAAAAATAACCAAAAATAGCATCTAAAAATTTAATCTGAAAAACACAACAAAGGCATGCCTTATCCAAAATAACAACCCTAACAAAATATCAGTACAAGGCTCATCAAGGCTGTTTATTGTTTAACCCATTCTTGTCTATTATTGAAAACAAAACTAATTTCAGAGATGCAGATTTTCAGCTGGCCGCAAAATGATAAGTGATTTGTCACTGCCTCACTAGAAAACATGACTAAAATCCTTATTTTTTTAGACAAGGTTCTGAAAGATGTTAATTAATGACAGAATACCTTGTAGCATGTAAATCATGTTGGTCTTTCATAATTGACCATAAATTTCGCACAAGAGAGGAGAGAGCAAACACACTGTCAGAACTCAAAACCACAGTCCCATAGCATCTTCCCTTTAAGAAGTCTTTTTTAGTATAGTTCATTTCAGAAGGTTGACTGAACAGCATAGCAGGAGTAGAAAATTAACATAGTATTTTCATGTAATAACTTATTTCATGTAACTATATTGTATCCTGCTCCAAAGTTTCTTGATATTTAAATATGTGAGTTCTTTAGCACTTTAAGAAAGAAAAGAAGACAAAAAACTCAAATTCAAGTAGTACAATGAATAAACCTGTGTCAATCAGGGTGATAGAAAAAACATAAATAGAAAATGTTCATAAGCCTGAAGATTATTACCCAATTCTGGCTGGATACTTCTTGAAGTATGCCTCACATATGCTGAGAGATATAGCCACAGATACAAGGCAATCAATTAGTAAAAAATGCATTAAAACAGTGCAAGGGAATTAATTAACACTCTATAGTAGCTGAATCCTTCTCCACTCATTTTACTAATAAGCTAGAACTTATGAATAGTTCACTATGATGATAAAAAAAAGGGAACTGTAGTCCAGAAGAAGAAGTTACCTTCGAGCAAAAGGACGCCTCACAAGTACTCTGGGGGCATATTTCTTTTGTTTCTTAAGCCTGTACTTCTCCTGAAGATAGAGACAGTAAATCAGAATAACCACACAAAAAAACACTGCTTTGTTGCATGCTAAACAAGCGTACCTGTGAAAACACAGTTTTCTTCTCAAATGTAGCACTATTGGCAATGAGAGCTTCAACTATTTCTTCCCCTGTTGCACCCTTACTGCACAACAAGCATAGCTCAAAATTTCTCAGGGTACCCTCTTGAAAATTGACAGATTAACAGTGAACAGAAAAAGAAGCAGAAGATTAATACAAAAACCACAATGGTAAAATATTCAGCACCAAAATTAATGAAGGGAAGAGGCGAAGAGCGGAAAGATATTTAACATGGTGTAGAAAGAAGAATTAAACAACTATCAAGAATAGATTAAGAATCAGCAAATGACAAAAGCAATATATATTTACATGTAAGTAATCATCTTGGCAAACAAAAGCAAACTGATATTCTCACCCACCTCCTCATTGCATCTATATCTTCACCGGTAAGGGTTTGGGCTTTATTGTTATCAATCAAAGATCGATTATCCCTGGGTTCGTGTTCAGTTGGAGATTCCCCATTGTCTGGAATGCTATGACCTGGGAATTAAGATACACAAAGCATCAGAAAGTATAAGTCAATGGCACAGGAAAGGCATAACCAACTAACAAACTTCAGATATGTTAAATAACATGTTGAAATAGAAGGCAATTCAGATAATGAAAAAAAAAAAACAAAAACAAACAAACAGCCAAGATTTATAACTTCCGGAATGCAAAGATACTTGGAGATATAAAACTCTAGTTTGACCTCTATACAAAGGAGGTGCCAAAAAACCATGAACTGAACCTAATGCTTCATTACTAAAACATTTAGGAGTGAATATGGCTGGTAAATCAACCTTATGCACTTGAAACTCAGAGCCATCAACTTAAAATAACATATCATTCGACCTACCATGGATCCTAATTCATCATTTACCTATACCTATGGAAAAGTTGACACAAACTCTACGAATTGAACTATAAACCGACATGTCTGCTTTACCATCCGAATTACATCATTACATGTTTCGGATTTTTAACTTAAAAGTTCAAAAGATACTATAAAATCATAAGTTTTCTTTGCAACTGATCAAAATGTTCACATATGCCTTTATATTTATAATATATGCCCAGGAAATGAAAACAAAAATCCACCAGCACATAGCATCAAAACAACAAAGTGAATCACTGAGAATATTTAAAGCAAGTCAACTCGTAACTGTAAGAAACAAACCTTCAGCAGAGGCAGAGGAAAACACAGGAGACAAAATGGGTCCTTGCTTTCCATTTTCAAGTTGAAATACGGAACCAAAGGGACACCCAATCAGTGGCCGTAAATGGCAGTTCTTATTCCCAAGTTTCAGGGTCCTACGAAACCGCGATTGATTAAGCAGAAGTGCATTAAAATTGCAATGTGAAAAACAAACAAGCATAATAGGCGATTTTGAACTTACGAGTTGGCGGAGAGGCGAGCAAAAACCATACGGTCACCATCGTTGATGTCGAGTAATACACTGCAACCTTCCCAGGTCACTCTTGGATCTTGTTGGACAGAATCAGCTCCAGCGTCACAATTCTCCGACATATCCAGACTTCAGTTGAATTCGAATTTCAAGCAACTACGCATAAACCCCAGTTTTTAGGGTTTAACCGAACCGACCCCAACTCAAGCGAACAACAGTGAAGTGATGTAATGTAATCAGTAACTAGTAACCGAAGAAGAAGCAACAATAGAGGAGGTCGCAGACAGTTTGGTCGGTCTCTCGAGACTTAAAGAGTAACAACCTAACTTGATCAAACCACGGTGGCGGAGAAGCGGCGGCTGTGGAGAACAACGTCAAAACTGTGCTTCTCTATCAGGTCCATGAAGGGCCCAAATTTTAGCTTACCGATTTAATGCAAATCCATTACTGAGGCCCAAATAAAGGTACCCTACAAAAATATATAATAGTCCATTGGGCTAAGAAATCATTTGTAAACATTACGTGAGAATGTGTAGTGTACACCTGTGAGTCTTGAACTAAATTGTAACTTGTGATTTCAAGCTAAAAAGTTCCCAAAGTGCCTCATTTCATTTTCTTATGTGCTCATCCCTTTAATAATTTGGATTAGTCTTGATGAAGATAAAAATAAAATAGCTAGTATTTTTGTTTACCGATTTCAAATTGGATACATTAAAAATTTGTATTTAAAGAAGTATGAATTTGATCTAAGATCGAATTTTGAATTTTAATGTATTATGTGCATATATGTCATATCCAATCTTATTCAGTCAGTGTATTTTAGATTAGATCGAGTCCCACTACAACGATCTTATGTCGAAACTATATTATTCAAACCACAATTACTACTTATAAAATGATATGTAATAGAAAAATTGAAGCCTTCAAAAAAGGAAAGGAAAAGTATGATAATATGTCTCCCACGTAACTAAAAACAAAAGAATCAATTAGTCCCATAATGGGATCAGAAACAAGTACAGAGAGTTAGTGAAC
>JAYMTE010001388.1:0-13500 GCA_036897545.1 Pelargonium fulgidum
GTATCCCTAACATTTTTTGGTGGTTGTAAAAAGGGGTCAAATCTTGTAGTGTGTGTTATGTCAGCATAAGTGGATGAAAATACTAACAGTGTTAATATTGAGTATTAATTTGATCTTTAAATATTAAATGAGGTATGTAAATGAGCCAAATCTTAATTTGAGTACTAATTAATGTGATCTTTTTAAACTTATTTGAGCGCCAAAATGAACATTGTCTCAAAAAGATAAACAAACATAATAATTACAAATTTATAATACCCAAATATTTTAAAACCAACGCTACCTAAAAATTAAAGTTCATATTAAATTTAAACCATAACAACAATCATTATCCATCACATACTGTCCACACCCAACCGGAGTCTTCACTACTTATTGTTCATAGACAAACATGAGTAAACAGAAGAAGACATAGAACTATCCATACAATTCAATTAAGTACCAAAAACCATGAGCCACCCACTTCAGAAAACACATAATAGAAGTTACAGTCTCTTGATACATAGTTTAATCTTCATACAATTTCAAATTTTCCGCTAACTATGCATTAACACTACCAACAAAAACAGTAATAATAACTGTCCAGTGCTACAATCCTATGTTGTAACGATCTTGTAGGAAAGTGTCCTACAACTTTACTAAGACAAATTTGTTGTTGCAACTTTTCTGTTGCAGTGGTATAGTCTGGATCTCTTCCTCTTTTGCTCGGTGGTGAACCGCTACAACGCTCACACCATCTGCGCGCTGCGGCAACTTAGAGATTTAGTTAACCTTTGAATTTGACCTGTTTGACTTGAATCGTCACAACGATTTGTTATACTGCTGCAAATGCAATGATTTGACCATATATTACCAAAAATCATAAGATATATGTTCAATCCGAAGAAAACATAAAAATACCAATACTAGGTAATATTTAGAGAAAAACAAGAGAAAAAAGTAGTAAAAATACAAATAAATTGAAGCTCAAGAGGTTTAACCACTTGGTGAGCAAGGCTTTGGCGGTCTGAATTCTTGGCGTGTCTATTTGAAATAATTATTGCTGGTCCAATATTCGATCCTTTGTTCACGGTGGTGGTGTCCAAATGTGCATGTTCTCTTGTATATTAAACTACACATTTCCTTATTCTACTTCAATTGGCTTGTTTGACAAACATTTTCTATACAACATTTGTCTTGTCTTTCAAATCATCACAACTGCATTGTGCCAAATCATTTGGTTGGTACCTGTCATCATGAAGCCAACCACTCCTCTTGCTTTGCAGACTTTAATCCCAAGCAAAGTCCACGCCTATCCGCATCAATTATTGTTTTCAAGACTCAAATTTAGTACTAAAAAACTAAACACCATCTCTAGAGTCTAGACCATCCATTGAAACTATGGATTGTAGAATAGCAACATTGTTTCTTGGCCTCCTCCAACTTTATTGTTATGTGACCATGGCCTCGGACCCGGATCCGGTCAGGGACTGGTGCATAGCCAACAGTACAGCACCCAACAATGCCTGCAAAAACTCGTCCGCTGCCACGTTACAAGACTTCACATTCTCCGGGATCAAGAACCCGGGGGATGTGAGCAAGACCGGGTTTGCATCCATTTTGGCAAACTCCAACGCGTTCCCGGGACTCAACACGCTTGGCATGTCGTTCGTGAGAGCGGATTTTGATGTAGGGGGCGTCAATGTGCCTCATTTCCACCCAAGAGCAACGGAGACCGCGGTCGTGCTCGAGGGGAAGATATACTCTGGCTTTGTGGATACCGAGAATAAGATTTTTGCTAAAGTTTTGGAGAAAGGTGAGTTGATGGTGTTTCCTAGAGGAATGTTACACTTCCAAATGAATGTTGGAGACGGGCCTGCAACGATATTGGGGGCCTTTAATAGCCAAAACCCGGGATTGATCAAGATTCCATCGGCTGTTTTTGGATCTGGGATCAATCAGGAGCTATTGGAGAAGGCTTTTGGATTGAGTTCCAAGGATGTTGCTAAGTTGACAAAAAGATTTTCATCCCATTCTTAGATGCTATGTCATCAATTTTAGATCCTTCAATTCATTTCATTAATAAAATGTCAATTGCTATTTGGTATGCTATCAATTGTTGGCACTCGGAGTCTTTCATTGAGAAAATTCTTATCAATCCAAGCAATTCTTATTCATTGTAATGGGTCATAGTAATTTCATCTAAAATGTGTGAACATGAGCCAACTAGCAAAAGTGAATGGGCGTATTTCTGTTAGTTTTTTACTTTTGCATTGAAAATTGAAACACCTTTATGATTTCGAAAGTTATTTGAACTTATGTCTTAGATGGTTTAAAGAACTACAAAATCAGCTTAACCATTAAAATCCGTTATTCATCAATGTAGAGTAGGCCAATGACTACAACGGCCCACCCCTACCTCCGTCATTGAGAATCACAGAACGCTGCCATAGTACATGATTGTTGCAATGTTAAGGATGATGATAAAAGAGCATGACATTGACAAAGTAGAGAGTTAGTTAAAGCAAGGTACTCAACAACTCATTCCAGATATCAGGAACCCCGGGCAGGCACCAATGGCTGCAGTCGGAGGAAAACTCTCCCGGGTGCTGCCTTTGCGCTTGGTCTAGAGCTCTTCTATACACAGATGGATGCCCGTCCCTCCGAAAGGCGGTCACCGGAAAACTCATCCTTCTCAGCACGCCTTGAAGCACTACCATCTCTTCAGGAACATGTTGGTGGCTAAAAAACTTCAAGGGCTCTCTCTGGTTGTAGCACTTCAAACCATTTTTTCTGAAAAACATGCAGGAGATATAATATTAAAGTATAAATGAGAATTTTAACTATCAGTAGAATGATATAACCTTTACCTGTTGTGCCTAGGTGACATGCTCCGGAAGATGACTCGAGTTGTTTTAGGGTCTAGGTTTAAGTCCACCCATTTAGCCCAAGTTGTGAGTCCTTTCTCATAGGCAACCATTGGGTTCATGTTCTTGAATACAGATCTTCCCTCCATGTAATAGTCCCATCTGAAATATCAATATCAATACGAGTTGAAACGAATAAAAGACTATTGACAAGAACGTAGAATGGATCGATGAGCTTACGAGCTATATTTGTGGGAATGAGTCCACCAATGAGCTGAATCAAACACAAGAATATCAACTCCTCTCCAGAATCTTGCATTCTCTTCAATCAAGTCCAAGTGCAGAATCCTCTTGTTTTCAGGTCCTTTCTTAAGCTCTACCAGGAGTGGAGCCCATGTGAACTCTATGGATGTATCAAAATCCTATTCAAAAGAATTCACAATATTTATGCATGCACCAAAACACTCAAAACACTAATAACATAAACCAAATTGAATTGGAAAGTAACATAGATACCAGGGCATGAAAGGACATGGAGGGACCATTGTAGGTCACTTTCTTGCGCCCAGTTGGAACCACACCTTGCACCAAACACACAAGAGACTCCCATTGATTCCTCATGATAGAATCACCTACAAGCATGATTCTTTTCCTTCTCATCTTTCCAAGAAAACTCAGTGCATCAAACCTGAAATAAGACGTATTTGAAATTACTTTTACAATTCCATTGACATTATATTTAACTTGTGGCCTCATTGTAGGAATACAATATTAAAAGTATAAATAAGGATTTTAACTATCGGTTTGAACTTTTTGTTCAAATTGTCTTTTAACACAGTATATGAAACTCTCTACCGAAAGGTCGGAGGTTCATTGAATTTCTCTAGGCTTTCTATACAACTTTTGTCATATCTTTCTAGCTGAGTTTCTTATATACTCCCTTCATTTTAAAATAAGTGTCTTGTTTGATTTCAATTTGTCCTAAAACAAGTGTCTTATATTTTTTAAATTTAGTTATTATCAATAATATCCCTAAGATATTTAGTTAGTATCCCTTGATTGTTCTAACACAGGTCCACATGGTAGAGTAAATATACAACATTAATTAACTTCTATTTAACTTTTCTCAAAATAGAAAGAAAAACATTTATTTTAGGGCCAATGAAGTAACTCTTATCATATTGTCATAATAGACTTGTAAGCCACAAGACGTGTTGGAACATAATATTAAAAATTAAATGAAGACTGAATTGCTTCTATAACACACACCTCGGAATAGAACAGCCGTGAGGCTTCCATTTCCACTTCTCGTAGCCAGAATCCGGCCTTCCATTTCTCCGACAAGTCACTGCGGTGCTAAGATATGGACAAGTTGAGGAGTCATAGAGAGGGTAGGATTGATCATAAACCCATTTGCCATTAGAGAAGTCACATGATCTCCTTGAATATCCTTGCCCTCTCTTAACCATGCTCACTTCATCATCGTCATCATCCTCCATGTCAATGTCCAAGCCATGATCATAACTATTGAAGCACAAACCAAGATTCAAGAAGCAGAACAAGAGGAGAAGGAGAAGGAGTTGAGGCTTTGGTATAGCCATTGAATGAGTGCAGGAGTGGAGTGGAAACGGGAGGATTCTTTGTATGTATAAAAAAAAAATGACACAAATTTTTTAACTACAAATGAGTAATGACCCTTTACAGCATGACTTGCGGTGGTGGGGTTGGACCAATTTTGCTCCTTTTTGGTGGTAAAAGTATTGAAAAGCTTTGTGACCCGTAAATGGTGGGTGTGTAGGCCATGGAAAATTGTTAGTCTCTCTAAGGTCAAAAAGGCTGAATTGAAGCTTATGATCGTGGCACATTTGTTGCAGGCAATGGCATGCATAGTAGCATATTATGTTCTCTCAAACTCAACACCAACCATCATTAATGATCATTGTATTTTTCTTCTGAATGGTTTTCTCATTTTATCCATGAAATTTTACTCTTTCTTGCAGGTTGGTGAGAAATCAATGTCATGTTACCTCTTCTAACAAAAAGTGACATTGTTTTTTACCTTCCTTTTTTGGTTGATCCATGTAGTGAAGTGGAGTGACACATCAAGAGAGGTGTGTATGTCAAAATGGACTTGATACATGGCACACAACCTATCTTTTTAGTAGTTGGAATGTGTAGTGATTTGGCCCGAACCCGATGAAGACCGTTGTTTCCGTCAGGAACGGGGAGATCGGTATTTTTATTTAAGGTAACAGAATAGGTATGGAGGCAAAAGTATTATTTGATTGGGTAACTGGTATGCTAAACAGAGAACAGGAAAGTAGCTACTGTAAATCACACAGTTTAATTTACCTCAACTAAAATTAGCTTCCATGGTCATTCCATTTCAACAATTATCAAGTTAGAAAACTGAATTACAGGAAAGATCCAAACAAGAAGAAAAATAAGGAAAATCCAGAGAATATGTAGAAGAGAAAACAAATTTCACCACAATCAACAACAACCCTAATATCTCATCATTCACCTTTAATATTGATATCTCGCCAGTGTGCGAGTAGCCCAGTCACTCTTGCGTGGCCTCTGGACTCGAGCTGGATCCACATTTCCCGCAACAGTCTTTACGACATTTGATTCCTCCATTCCTTGCTTCAGCTTCACGTTTTTGTTTGGGGAATAAGACGTTAACTCCTTGACGACGTAGTATGGTTTCTCCTTTTTAATGATTTGATCTGCAACACTGTCGTTTTCTCCTTTCTTCTCTTTGTCCAAAATGTTGTCGTTTCCTTTATTTTTTGATCGTTGTATTATCTTATCCACATCTTCATCTTTCAGCATCCCAATACCGCTTCCATTGACAATCACCTTGTCCTCAAGGTGGATATCTGAAAATTTCTGCAAAAAAATGGCTAAATCTTCCCAATGATGTTTTGCGTCGTTACGAACCCATTGAAAACGAACCAGTGGAGTCCATTTCTCATTCCTGAGAACTTTTTTCCATGACACTGTTTCAGGTGAATCCAAAGGTTGTACCAACTCAGACGGAATATAAAATTTGGTGGTATCTCCTAAGTATTCTCGCAGCAAAGAAACATGATAAACTGGGTGAATACGAGCAGCCTCATGTAACATCAGCTTATATGCGACTGTTCTAATTTTTTTTTTTTCAATCTGAAATGGGCCAAAATACCTCATACCCATCTTCTGATTTTTTCTCATAGCAACAGAGTGTTGCCTATATGGTTGCAATCTTACTAAAACCCAAGTTCCCACTTAGAAATGCACCTCCCTTCTATTTTTATCTTTCTGATTCTTCATTCTGTTATGAGCTTTGGGTAAATTCATCTTGAGATTATTCAAAATTTCCTCCTTGGATATCAGTTTTGAATCCAACTATTTGTTTGTTGTAGAGTCTGCAACATAATGAGGGATATTTGGAGGAGTAGAATCATACAAGACTTCAAAATGAGTCATGTCTACAGCTGTTTGAAAGGCAGTGTTGTACCAATATTCTGCCCAAGGTAAATAGTCTCCCCACTTCTTTGGATTATCAGTGACAAAACACCTCAAACACATCTCGAGAGTCCTATTAAAAGACTCAGATTGACAATATGTCTGTGGGTGATAGGCTCTACTCATGGCCAAAGTAGTCCTCTATAAATGAAACAACTCCTTCCAAAAACTGTTAATGAAAATTTTATCCCTGTTTGATATAGTTGGTCCTGGAAATCTATGTAACCTCCCAATATCTTACACAAACTTGTGAGCCACTGATTGACTAGAGTAGTAAGCTTTGAGGGTAGAAAAGTGAGCATATTTAGTTACTCTATCAATAACTACCATGATAACACTATACCCATTGTAAATAGGTAGGCCAGTAATGGCTGAGAAACTAAAAAATGACCTAGACAAAGTATCAACTGCTAATTTTCTTTCCCTGATCTATACTCAATAATTGTGTCCTAATAGTTGTATCAAATAGTCTTGTTGTTCAGGAAATTGCAGAACCTGATCTTGCAGACTTTATGCTTTGATGATCAGTTCTAATAGTAAATATGTGCCCCAACAAATATGATCTCCACCTTTTAATAAATTACTCAATAGCATATAGCTCTCTGAAAAAAGCATATCGCTTTTGCATCCTTGGAGAAAGCTTCTTAGAATAGAAAGCAATAGGATGACCTTTTTTACTTAAAACAACTCCAATCCCTCCTTCAGAAGCACAGTCTCCAAGGTAAAATTCATAGAAAAATCAGATTGTTGTAAAACAGGTGCTGAGATGATAGAATTTTTTAGTTTCAAGAAAGCTGGGTTAGCCTTGTCATCCCATATAAAAGCATCCTTCTTCAATAAATTGGTTAATGGAGCTGCAAATTTTTGAACAATCCCTGATAAATCTTCTGTAATAACCAAAATGTCCCAAAAAACCCTCTTAACTGTTTCAAATTCTTAGGAGTAGGCCACTCTAGAATAGCATTAATCTTAGCAGGATCCATAGTAACACCAGTTTGGGATATATTATGGCCCAAATAATCCACTGATGTAAAAGTGCACTTGGATAATTTCACAAAGAGAGAGTGATTTGATAAAACCTGCATGACCTCTTGTAAATGCTTGAGGTGCTAATTCCATTATTTACTATAAACTAGGATGTCATAAATAAAAATAAAAATAAAAACAGGACTGATTTTCTTAGAAAAACCTCTAAAACATCATTCATCAACGCCTGAAATGAAGCATAAGCATTGCTCAAACCAAATGGCATAACAAGCCATTGGTAATGACCCATATGAGTTCTGAAGCAGTCTTCTCTTTATCTTCTTCCTTAAGCAATATTTGATGATATTCATATCTCAAATCTAGTTTAGTAAAATAGCAAGTACCATAGAATTCATCAAGTAATTCTTCCACAGTAGGCATTGGAAAATTATCCTTAATAGTTATATGTAGAGCCCTAAAATCCACACAAAATCTTCAACTACCATCTTTCTTTTTAACTAGAATAACAGGTGCAGAATATGGACTAGTACTAGGCTCTATTAAACCATTATTCAATAACTCAGCAATAATCTTCTCAATTTCACACTTTTGAGAAAAATGATACCTATAAGGTTTGATATTTGCTGGCTTTGCTCCAGGATTGATTAGTATATGATGATCATGATTCCTTGTAGGTGGTAGAGCATTTGGCTTAGTAAACACATGTTGATAGAGGTGCAATAGCAATAAAACCTCAAGATTAGTTTCAGGAGATAAGTCAACCAATATATGATGTTGTTGGCTCTTAGTGTATTGCTCCAAAGTATAAATTCCTGCAATAGCATCGGAATGTATCATTCTGCACAAATGGTGAAATTGTGCCTCCTTGATATGACTCTTGTCTCCCTGTAGCTGAATAAATTTACAATTCTTGAAGAATTTTAGTATCATCTGTTGATAATCAGTTATAGACCCAGAGTAGCAAGCCATTGCACTCCCAATACAACATCTGCTCCCCATATTGGTAGAACAATGAATGGTGCTGAAATGATTTCCTCTTGAATTTTCAATTTAACCTCTGGAATCGCCCCTACAGCTTCCAAAAACTCTCTATTACCCACTTTGACAGTAAAATTAGGACATGGCCCAAGGGGAAGACCCACTGTCTCAGCAATTCTAGGTTGAATAAAGTTATGTGAACTGTCACTATCAATTAGAACAGTCACATGAACCCATTAATAGTGGCCTTGAATCTCATAGTTGCAGTGTTTGTTGCTCTAGCTAAAGCAAAATAAGATAGGTGTGGTTGAGAATAATTTTGGGAGGGAACAATCTCTGTCTGTGGTGGTGGTTCTGGGACAATATTTTGCTACATATGCTCTAATAATAAATCTGGATTAGGAATACTTCTTGTATATCTATGTGTAGAAATTTTGGTTTGTTTGGGCTATTGTGTTTATAAGAATATTTTTCATCACAGGTAAAACATTGGCCTCTATCTCTCCTATTTATCTCAGCCTGAAGTAAGGCTCTGTATTGAGAATTATTGGTTGAGGTTTGTGTAGCTGCTGGTATAGGTTTTGTGTTTGGATTTGGTAATATGGTTGGCGTATAAGGTTTGGTATAGGGTTTTGTGACATAAGCAGGTTTCAGAGCTTTGATTCTCATTTCATGGAGCTTGGCAAGTCCCATAGCTTGTTGAAGCTTGAACAAAACTCTTCTTGGATTCTCAAATTTTTGAGGTCTAAATAATTCCACCAGTGACTTAGAAAATGATCTCCAATCATAAAACTGTCCCAGCTTCTTCAAACTCTGGAACCAATTAATCAAAGAACCTTTCATGTGAGCTTCAACCAAAATAAGCTTGTTCCATTCATTAGTCCTGTAGATGGTGAAGTAAGCCTCTGCTATAGCAAGCCACTCAATCGGGTCTTC
The DNA here is from genome assembly GCA_036897545.1 of Pelargonium fulgidum. Classification (NCBI taxonomy): domain Eukaryota; kingdom Viridiplantae; phylum Streptophyta; class Magnoliopsida; order Geraniales; family Geraniaceae; genus Pelargonium; species Pelargonium fulgidum. The sequence goes on from JAYMTE010001388.1 coordinate 9,258, forward strand.
TCCAGTAAATTTAGGAAAATACACAACATGTTTGTCACTCACTCCTTGAAAATGTTGTGAGCTCGAACCATCCCTTGGCAAATTGAACTGGGCAGTACTCGATTCTTCTCCTTCTACTTGTTTTTGCTTCTGCATTGTAGACAGAGCAGCCAAGATCTGGTTCATAGTCTCATTGATTTTAGACATTTCGACTCTAATTTCCTTCTGATTCACCTCCAAAGTTTGAATTCGCTCACCTTGTGTTTGCTTATCCACCATGGCGAGAGGATAATGAAAGCACCAAAAATGGTATACTAAACAGAGAACATAAAAATAACTACTCTAAATCACACAGTTTAATTTGCCTCAGCTAAAATTAGCTTCCATGGCCATTCCATTTCAACAATTATCAAGTTGAAAACTGAATTACAGAAAGATCCAAACAAGAAGAACAATAGGAAAAATCCAGAGAATAGGTTGAAGAGAAAACAAATTTCACCACAATCAACAACAACCCTAATTCCTCATCATTCTCCTTTAATATTGATATCTCGCCGATGTGCGAGTAACCCAGTCACTCCTGCGTGGCCTCTGGACTCGAGTTGGATCCACATTTCCCACAACGGTCTTTACGGCGTTTGCTTCCTCCATTCCTTGATTCAGCTTCACATTTTCTTTTGGAGAAGAAGATGTTAACTCCTTGACGACGTTGTATGGTTTCTCCTCATTAATGATTTGATCTGCAATGCTGTCGTTTTCTCCTTTCTTCTCTTTGCCCAAAACGCTACTGTTTCCTTTATTTTTTGACTGTTGTATTATCTGATTCACATCTTCATCTTTCAGCATCCCAGTAACGTATTTGTGACGAGGACGGAGACAGCTCGACCGGGATCCAAAATTTAATACGAGTAGATGTACTGTAATATTAATATATAAGTTTTTTCAAAAAAAAAAAAATCTACACAAATGCATAGTCATTAATATCATAACTCATAAGTTCATTTTAACAATAATAATTAAAACACCACAATTATAACAATTGAGTCTAAGAAAAAAGTATTTTATTTTTATATGTATTTTTTGATGTATTTGGTACAACTAATGAAAACAGTGTTTCATTAATTTATAGTAAAATTGTTATTAAAAATCATATAAAAACTACTTGTTTTTTAGTACAATTAAATGTATTCGAATAAATTTGTACCATTTATTAGTGTATAACCCATCAATGTTTGTATACAAATAATCATAAATTGATCCCTTTCAAGTACATGTAAATATAGTCATGTATCTAAATACTACAATATAATATTTCTTTATAATTAATTGAGTCTAATTTATTTATTTTTGTAAGGAGTTCTTGACTGTGAAAAAAGAGTTCGACTTTACCTAACATGTAAGAATTGTAAGCAATAACATTAAAAACAATGAACACGAAGGTAAATTTGGTACTCGAGAAAAAAGTTAATCCGTTACAGTTTGGAGTTAATTGATTGAAATATCGTGTAATAATTTTTGTGGTTATTTAATCTGGACAAAAAAAACAACAACAAAGTTGTATGATTTAAATTAATTTTTAATTATCTCAAAATTAATTTTTAATAGTTAATAGTGGTCATCTACAACTTTCCTTAAAAAATAAAAATATCGAAAAGACTTTCTCTTGCTCTATAAAGTGTTTGGAAGTCCAAAATATTTCCTGAGTTTTTGAGGTTGTTTGGTAAGTCTATTTCATCTTCTTTTTGCTTCTATAGAAGCTCCACCAAAAATAAAGAGGGTGTTAGTGTGTTTGTTAAGCACACTCTATCTTCCTTCAAACTCAATCCACATGAGCAATAAAAAGGGAGAAAGTGTAAAACAAATAGGAGGCATTGGCTAATTACTTCTCTGAAATAGGAAGAGAGAGAAAAAAAAAATTTGGTCCAAATCAACCCTGCTTTATCTATATGTAATGACCTTATTGCCCAACTTTCATCATAACCTTTATTTTAGTGATGCTACTTTTTTTTTTTTTTTTTAAATTTTATTCAAACGACCACACGGTGACTCGAACTCCAAACCTGACAAATAGGGGAACCAAGCCTTTAACCACTGGACCAACCCATGTTGGCAATTTAGTGTTGTTATTTGTTATTATGTTTGCAATTTATATATAAGATGGTTATAATGTGTATTTGTTATTGTGAAGTATTTTTTTTTTCTAGAATATGAATAGGTCTTCTAATAATATAAGTTAGTTCACCTGTTAAATGAGTGGTCGACCGATAACTATAATAAGTCAATCAGAAATATGAACTGGTCGACCGACTATATCAGTTGGTTGACCGGGAATATGAAGTGTTGTACTTTAAATAAACTGAGTTAAACTAATGTGTGTTTTGTTCATTTAGATGAAAAAATAATAATCCAAATCCGTTAAATTCCTCTCCAACTGACCAACAAAACTATAATGAAAGTCAATACTCTAATTGGTTTTCCCAAGTACCAAGTAATTATAATAAAGGGTAACAATTTTCAAATTTGTATGAGCCTCTTGGATTTATGTCCCAACAATAGACTCCACCACAATTATTTGTTGATAGATTGAATGAAGGATTGAGATTAGATCTCAGAATCTAATTCAATGGCTCTTATTTATTCAATTCAAAAAGTCAAATAAATTCATATTAAGGGCATTATAGACTTTTTACAAAATGACACTACTTTTTACATCAAAATTTAACACACCTCCTTTTACACTTCCTTAAACACCTCCTATTACAACTCATTTTAACAAACACAACCATCAAAATACAATCTGAGATCTAATCATCACAATTCACCTCATTAAACACCTCCTTCATTTTCAGCTTGTGCATGTCAATCTCTTTGGATGGTTTTGGTTATTTTAATATATGACTGGAGACCATGAGTATGCTATAAATTCTAAATATTGCACACATTGTAGCAACATGTTTACACATGCTAAGATGAAATTATTCTTTACAAATTTTATATATGGATTTATGAAATATAATCAATATTTAACCAACATGATTCCATTTTGATTACACATTAGCAAAAACCGGTTCAAATGAAATAATACTAATTAAATGGCGTTATTATTTATACATTTGTTTTAAAAGTTACACAAATGTTTTCGAATCAGACACTTGTTATGTTATTGTGTGGATGATATCTCTATTTAATTTCTTCCCTTATTCAAAACTTACACAAATGTTTTCTTGCATGAAGTATGGTGTTTTTAAATATACATTTGAATCTTGTTTTTTGTTGCGAGTCCCCAAGTGGATATAGTCATATAGAGTACATTCACACTAGTTAGTGCAACATTAAATGTCATGCTACAATCGTTTGGCATAAAAATTCATTTGAATTTCATGGTAATCAAGCCAAGAAATTCAATTCATATGTGAAGGTTGCTATTAAGTTACAAGATTTCATTTAATTATTTCCAATAACAAATTGAGTGTGCTTCAAAAAGAATATATTGTTTTGTGGTTTGTTTGGTTAGTACACATTTCCTCTTTTTTTATGACAAGTCGCCAAGTTTGGGCGACACGACCTTTGGTTCTCGAGCTTTTGTTACCCTTTTCTTCATTGCATGTTTGGTCTGATGTTGTTTTCCTTTTCCCTTGTTGATTGGAGTTGCTATCCTTGTTGGCTTTGTGCTAGTTTAGTTGTTCAACATTTTTCTCTTTATACTTTTATTCACTTTTTCAAACTTTTTCTATAAATAAAACTAATGCTTGCCTATAAAAAATATAATACATATTCTTCGTAAGTTTTTATATTATCTTATATGAATTACATGATTTCATTTAATTATTTCCAATTACAAATTGAATGTGCTTCCAAAAAGAATATGTTTGTTGCAAGTTTTTTTACTGTAAGTGGCAGATGTTGGAAGTTATATTAATAGGGGCCACAATTGAATACTCCTTTAATTATTAAAGAGTAAAATAAATATCAATTAACTGATATAAGTGTTATATGAGTTACACCAAAAATTGTGTAGTTTTGATTAGACGGCCTAACTAAAACTACATAGTTTTAAATTAAACTAAAAAGCATCCTGAGAAAGAGTTATCATCTAATATTTTAAAAGATAATGAATAAAAACAAATTATATGAATAGTAACAATGAGATTCACTTACTGTATAAATTTTTTTGATCTGTGAAAATATTTTTTGAAAAGCAATGATTAGTCCTTAATTTGATGGGACACTCAAAAGTTTAACGGGACACCATATTATATGTGGT
>JAYMTE010001389.1:0-13495 GCA_036897545.1 Pelargonium fulgidum
CCAGTTGCTATTCTATATGGTGCTCTTGGAACTGAATGCTTTAGGGACTTCCATGTCACCCTTGTAGAAGCTGCAAAGAAGGTACACTAATTGGGTTTTCTTTGCAATTTTTGTTATTTCCTGGATTAGTGTAACTTTTTTTAAATGGATATGCATCATGCTATGTTTAGAGACCTAATGCGAGGAGACTATTTCCTTACTGGTGAGCATTCTGGACTCTTTGACCATCTCTCATCTAACAACATTTATTTCTTCGTACTAAGAATTGTAATAATTAAACATTTGCTGTTCTAAATCACATAAAACTTACCTTATTTGAATAATTTCATGAACTGATGGGTAGAAGATGAGAAATTGTTTATTACTACATCTTAATTATTTGTTTATACAATACAACTAAAATACAGTCATCGATTCTGATTGCTTTGCTGTGATAGTTTTGGAGTTTGAAGCAAACCTCTGTTTTCTAGGTGACTTTGTTTTGTTATGTTTCTTTCCTGGCATGTTAACTGCTAATAGATTTCCCAAATAACTTACAGGGAAAAGTAAAGTATGTTGTTAGATCTGTATTACCTTCTGGTTGTGAAGCAAAAATTGGTCAATGTGGTGCTGTTGGAAGCGATTCTGTAAATTTGGGTGGTTACGGTGTAGAACTTGCTTTGAAGAACATGGAATATAAGGCTATGGATGACAGCACTGTAAGAAAAGGTTAGATTGGTAAACTGATAGTGTAGTTCAATGTTGACTAAAATTACAATAGAACAAATGTCTGTTCAGGAGAGCTTGATTCTTATTAGAAAAGTTTTTTCAGTACAAAATTTACATGTTTTCAACATGATAATTTAGAGATGATTTTCTAACAATGAGCGAGGGGTGAGTTGCAGGTGTCACTCTTGAAGATCCCCGGACAGAAGATCTCAGTCAAGAAGTTAGAGGGTTCATATTTTCAAAGATTCTGGTTAGTTCCTCTAAATACATGTTCTTCTCAGATTGTTGCATTGTGGTACTAGTTAATTTTTCCCCTAAGATGATAATATGCACATATAATGTGTATGTCCACCTTTGAATAGTGCAAACGCAGTGTCTATGTGTTGTCATCATCATTGTTTAGAATGATTAATGGATGCTATACTGTTTTTTATGGATATGATTTTATCCTTGTGATTCTCGATCTAGAGAAATGCCCTTATAGCATAGTTATTTATCTTCATAAACAATTTGATCTAATTAGGAGTACGATTAGATGCAACCGAAAGATGAGTGGAGACTGAATTAAACACGTGGAAAGAAATGATAAAAAAAGATATGATGATGCTAGCCATAATGAGGATTGAGGAATGGGAGCGCAGATAGGAAGGAATAGAGGAAGAGAACAGATGTGGAAATTCCCAATTGTTTTGCTTAAGGGTTCATGCAATGGATCACAATATGGATAGGGACAACGTTGTTTTGCTTACAATTCTCTTCTATAATTGTTGGCTTATCAACCTGGCGATACAGCTGCCTTACTGTTGTAAACAAATCGATTTTACCGTTTGACACAACCCACCTGGCAAACATAGAGTAAATGTCAAATTGTATTGTTTCAACTGGCAGGAACGCAAACCTGAGCTCACATCCGAGGTAATGGCTTTCAGGGATTATCTATTGTCATTTACAGTATCAGATACACTAGATGTGTGGGAACTAAAAGGTATGAACCTAAACTTCCTAATGTTAATTTTTTTTTTTTTTAAAAAGAAACTTGTCTAAGGACATCCTTTCTTACAGATTTGGGACATCAAACTGCTCAGAGGATTGTTCAAGCCTCTGATCCTCTGCAATCAATGCAGGAAATTAACCAAAATTTTCCTAGTGTGGTTTCGTCCTTATCTCGCATGAAGGTAAAAAAATCATGTTATAGATACTGAAGTTCGAACATGAAAAGCAGCTGTAACCTAATTTGAAATCTATACTCTGCTATTTAATTAAGTTATCTTGATTCAGCTTTTTAAGTCTTGATATTTTGCAGCTCAATGCTTCAGTTAAAGATGAAATACTCTCAAATCAGAAAATGATCCCACCTGGCAAGTCCTTAATGGCTCTAAATGGTGCTTTAGTCAACATTGAAGATATTGACCTTTATCAGTAATTTCTTTGTCTCATTGATTTCTTTTTCTATTTTCTTGCTAAAGATTTTCCTATTTAACTTTACCCTCCCTGCATTTGAACCCTCTGATTTCTGCTGCTGTATATTTTCCGTATATTATTACATGTTCTGAAGTGCTCTTATTGTCTGCTCATTTCATACTTGAGCACTTCACTCTTTTTATATGATTGTTCAATTTCCATTTTTCTGCCACACATTGATAGTTTACCTTTTTTCATACTTGGATGTGTTCAACATCAAAAGTAAACTACATCAGTCTGATTTTGATGAAAAGAATTCTCCTTTTTGTAGGTTGATCGATATGGTCCATCAGGAGATATCTTTGGCTGACCAGTTTTCAAAATTGAAGGTGAGTATGGTAAATCTATCCTTCATGAGTTAGAAGCTAGTTTTGATGATAATTGCATATTCTTTTAATGCTTAATCGATCAATTTTAGAGTGAAGGGAAGAACAAAAGGAGAAAAAAGCTATAGATATTGTAGAGGGGCTTATTCTTTGTAAAATTTGAAAATTAGCACCTGATACACTTGTTATTTCTGAAATCTTCAATTTGATGCAACACTATTCTTGACAGTATCAAACCTTTTTGTCACTGAATTTCCCAACAAATGTAGGGATATGAACATCAAAATGCAGTGAATTTACTTCTTGTTGAGGACCAACTCAACTAAAAGCTTAAGCCGATAGTTGAAGTCCCATACTCTTAACACATGTCAAAAGCATTCATCCATCCTCTGAACATAATGAGTGGATCCATCCATCTTCCCTCCAATTGTCCTCTTTGCCAAACTAATCCCTTCTCTGATGCCCAAAACTAAGAATATTTATTGAATAAGATGTTAGAGTAGAAGTTAGCTCGAGCAAAATATTAACTTGTCTCGAACGGTTCAAGCTAGAGGGTTATGATGTGAATAAGTAGCTGGTCTGTCGATTCTGAGTGAGGGTGAACCATGTTTCCATATAATGGTAATATTTGAGTGAGGATTTTTCACAATGATGTCATCCAGGAAATAACTGCTGCTTGAATATTTCCATTTTTTTTTTCTTTCGCTTTGGTTGGTATGCACTCTGTAACAGCCGTAACACACTGCAATACACTTTACGTCTTGAACGTGAATATTAATGTTTTCTTTGAAGTTCCCTGAACTTCAGGTATAAATTAACACACCCAATATTCTCAGATTCCAGATAGTACCATACGGAAACTCCTATCAACTCCGCCTCCTACTGGAGCCAATACATATCGTGTAGATTTTCGCTCACCTCATGTTCATTATATCAATAACTTGGAGAAAGATGCTATGTATAAGCGATGGCGGAACAACTTACAGGAGGTAGATTAAGTGTTTGCAGACTCTCTAATTTTCAAGCTTGCTTCAGCTTTATAAGTGCAAGCTATTCATGGATATATTGTTTTTAAATATTTTTCTTCTGCAGATTTTGATGCCTGCCTTCGGGCAATTGCCTTATATTCGCAAAAACCTGTTTCACGCTGTTTATGTCCTCGATCCAGCCACTAATTGTGGTCTTGAGGCAAGTCTTAAGTTTTCCTGCCAAATAATTTGATTTCTATCCCCATTTGCTGCTGTAAAAGTTTGTTCATGATTCTTGGAATTTTGCAGTCTGTTGGCATGATTACATCCCTCTATGAGAATAATGTTCCTCTGAGATTTGGAGTAATATTGTATTCTTCAAAGGTAATCAAGCAGTTAGAAATGGATGGTGGTGAACTCTATTCATCTGCCATGGAGAATGACGGTCAAATTGAGGATGTATCCAGTTTGGTATGTATTCTTTGCAGTTTTTATTTTGCTTGCTTATCATGAATTTTCTTTCAGGACAATATCTGTCAGCTTTCTCTCTGTATTTGGATTCTGCTCATCAAAGTGGCTGTTTGGTTTAAATCTTCTAGTACACTCTTGAAGTGTCACTTAACAGCACTGTGTAGTGCCAGCAGCATATTGTTTCACAAATATTATTGCTAACGCTTTGTTTTGCAGATTATAAGTCTCTTCATTTATGTCAAGGAAAATCATGGGATTCGTAAGGCTTTTCGATTTTTGAGCAATGTATGAGTTCAGTCTCTTGCCTTTTTCTTACTTTGGTGCTACAATGTTGTCACACACTGTTCTGTCTTCTGACAAATATTAATTGCATTAAGGAGAATGTAGCAATTTTATGTAACAGTAACTTATTTTCAGTACTATATAGCGTTGGACACTTTGATTAGTTGTGCAATCAGCTAATAAGCATTTTTACATCTAAGTGAGAACCTTATGTACATATGGGCCTGTGGCAGGTCAATAAGCTACAAACGGAGTCAGATGACTCTTCAAATGGTGCTGTAGAGAGGGAGCAGGTTGAAGGAGCATTTATAGAAACATTGTAAGTTTCATGAGGATCTCATAGCTGATCTCACTGACGAAAATGATGTTTTATCATTTTTCTGTCTTAAAATCTTAACCGTTAGGAATGCTTTAGTTATCTTTACTGACTATAAGTGACTGGTAGATAAATTTGCTTTACCCATTTTACAGACAGAAGGCAAAATCTCCTCAAGATACATTACTAAAACTGGATAAGGAGCAAACTTATAGGGAACAATCTCTAGAGAGCTCCATGTTTGTTTTGAAGTTGGGTTTGGCTAATTTGCAATGTTGCCTCTTGATGAATGGGCTTGTCTTTGGTTATAATGAGGTAATATTTGAATTTTACAGTTTCTGTCCTTCGTAACTGATACTAGTGTACTTGTCTTTAACCTGACAAATTTTTGTGCTTCTAGAACTTGGGCAAAGTTTTGTTTAATTGAATTGGTATGCGCGTGAATTTATGTGAAGTATTATGCATTGTGAAGTTGGTGACCTTTGGAGTCCCTTTTTAGTTAGTTATTTCTCATTTTCAAATTGTGTTGCTATTCTTCTTCTTTTCCTAAGTATTTCAGACGCATTGCACTATAACTTTGATTTATAGACTTTTCTTCAAAAAATAAAACTTCTGCATTCACTTTGACCAGGAGTCTCTTATGAGTTCTATGAACGAAGAGCTCCCTAGAATACAGGAACAGGTTTACTATGGCCGTATAGATTCTCACACTAATGTACTGGACAAGTTTCTGTCTGAAAATGGTATTAACCGCTATAACCCTAAGGTAATACATCCAAAATGTCTGTTGTAAATGTTTTTTCTGCTCTAATTAAATTTTTTTTTTGAATTGTTTTCTTAATGTTTATGTCAAACTCAGTGTCTAATGATATGTGTTGATGCAGATTGTCGGTGATGGGAAGGTCAAACCAAGAGTGGTATCTCTATTGACCTCCATTCTTGTAGGGGACTCTGTGTTAAACGATATTAATTACTTGCATTCTCCCAAAAGTAAGAAAAATTCTGAATTTGAACCACTAGATTGTTGATTTATAATCTTGCTGAGGCCTGTGCCCTTGACTCCTGACATCATGTTCTATGATCAAATGATTCCAGCTATAGATGATTTGAAGCCCGTGACTCATATTCTCGTTGTTGATATCACATCAAAGAGAGGAATGAGGTTGCTTCGTGAAGGCATACGATACCTGGTTATTCTTTATGCCCAGTTGTTCAACCTCATTTGCATTCTTTATTATTGTTATGTTAATGGTTATATTTGTGTTTGTTTCCGATGCAGATAGGAGGGTCTAATGGTTCTCGGTTAGGTGTGCTCTTTGGTCACAATCAAGACGATGATTTGCCTAGTCTTCTTTTTGTGAACGTCTTTGAGATCACTGCATACTCCTACAGGTTAAGTAGTTTTAAGACTTTATTGGCTATATTGAGTTTCTGTGGTCTTGCCTTTTGCATATTAATATGCATCTGAATGGCTATTTTAAGCATATTCTTATTGTTTATTGTTTGATTCCTATCTTTACATGCAGTCACAAGGAAAAGGTATTACACTTTTTGGATGAAGTATGTTCATTCTATGAACAAAAGTACTTGCTTGCATCTGCCTTGGCAACTGAAAATGCCCAAGCATTTATAGATAAGGTCTCTGAGCTTGCCAATGCAAATGGGTTACCATCCACAGCATATGAATCAACACTTTCAGAGTTTTCTTTTGACAAATTGAGAAAACATATGAAGAAGGTATGTTTCTAGCTTTGTGTTTCTTGATCCTTTCATGTGATTTCAGACAGGATAGGCCAGTAGTATCTTCCTTTTAATGTTTGATGTTGAGTTATTCAGAATTATATGGCTGTTTTCAGCATTTGTATATGTTGGTCGCGTGGATTAATGTTCACATTTTGCTTATACAGTCTTTCTTAATAATTATAAATAAATAAAAGTTTTTTTTTTTCCCTAATAGTTTGCACTGGAATGCAGATCACTCAGTTTGTGGATGGTCTACTTGGGCCTGAATATGGTCTGAATACAGTCATTACCAATGGAAGGGTGAGTCTTGTTGGGATCTTAAATCTGTATACTTATTTGCTCCATTTTAGGACCATTTTAATTTCTATAATGGGATGAGTTAGAAACTTAATATAGTGGGCCCGCTTTCTCAACTGTACACAATAAGTTCTATTTTCCTAAAACGAGAAAACTGTGAATTGTTTCTTCAACAAAAAATTTCTATTTGCAATTATGAAATACGTTGTATTTTGAACAGGTGACTTACCCTATTGATGAAAGCACTTTTATGAGTCATGATCTACACCTTCTAGAGTCAGTGGAGTTTAAGCACAGAATAAAGCACATAGAGGAAATTATAGAAGAAGTGGAATGGGAGAACATTGATCCTGATGTGTTAACAAGGTAGTTGGTTATGACTTATGAGCTTCGTCTTACTGGATATTCTCTTTTACTTAATTAGTCTCCCTCTCTTCTTTTTTATTTAGTTAGTGGAGGAGCCATATTCGGTTACAATGATGAGGTTATCTACTTTTCATATGCTAATAGAATATCATATTGTAGTACCAGAGGACAAAAGTTGTAGGACAACCCTGAATTTATCTTCTTATGAATTTATATTTTATTTGGGCCAAAATAAGGACTGAATGATGCCTTTGTCTATCTATGTTACTTGCAGCAAATTTGTTAGTGATGTTATTATGCATGTCTCATCGACAATGGCTACAAGGGATCGAAGTTCTGAAAGTGCACGTTTTGATATTCTTAATGCTCAATATAGGTAAAGGGTACTCTGTTATACTACAGCAAATATAGATGTTTTATTATCATTACCTATACAGAGTTCTTTTTTGTGCCTTTGTATATTTGAATATACTTCTTCTACAGTGCCATCGTTCTAGATAACAAGAAGTCTAGTGTTCATATTGATGCGGTTATTGATCCTCTAAGTTCCTCGGGTCAGAAGTTCGCTTCACTTCTGCGTGTTCTAGGAAAATGCATACAACCAAGCTTGAGGATTGTACTAAATCCACTGGTGAGATGAGTTTCAAAATAAGTTCTTGTATATAGTCAATTTGGGTGACGGATCAGGTGTAGAAGTTAAACTCTCCCTTGAGCATGCTCTTACTTTTACATCCAATTTTAGTTTAGAAGTGACATGATGACTAGGTCAAAGCAATATCCATGCAACGGTCATATACTCAAAAAAGAAGAAAATATTTAAGGAATATATTTAAGCATTACAATAACCAGAAAAGTTCAAGGCATTTTGAGGATTGCACAACAATTCAAGTATTTACTTATCCTGAGTTGCTCGAAACTTCACTGCCATTATTATCGTGGAAATCATTCTATGTTTACTCTTGTTACTCTTGCTGAAACTATGTCCTCATTTGAGAGGCTTAATATTATTTTTCAATCTTTCTGTAGAGTTCCCTAGTCGATCTTCCTCTGAAAAGCTACTACAGATATATAGTACCAACGATGGTATGATCAAATCATTTTATTTTATAAAAGCTAAGTATTTGAGTTGTCACGCCTGTCTCTTAGTTGCACTACGTGCTTTTTTGCAGGATGATTTCAGCAGCACTGACTATGCATTCAATGGTCCCAAAGCATTTTTTGCCAATATGCCATTATCCAAAACTCTCACTATGAATCTCGATGTTCCTGAGCCATGGCTTGTTGAGCCTGTTATTGCTGTTTATAATTCTTCCTTACCATGTATATCTTGATTATTGTCACATTGTTGTAGTGCAACTTGTGCAAGTGCAGCATTTATTTTGCCCTGTCCAATCAAACAGAGCGATTTTTTCCTGTGTTTTATGTTTTTTAAACTTAACGTTCCCTTTTTTGGTTTTAAATGTGCTAGACATGATCTGGACAATATTTTACTCGAAAACTTGGGTGATATGAGGACATTGCAAGCTGTGTTTGAACTTGAAGCTCTTGTACTTACTGGTAACATACCTTAAACAACTCTAAACTAAATATTGGTGCTTCCATGTAATTTTTAGTATGACTGGACAAGGAAAGGTATAATATTTACTAATTCTATTTGCATCAGGTCACTGTTCTGAGAAAGATCAAGATCCTCCCCGAGGCCTTCAGCTGATTCTTGGAACTAAGACTACACCGCACATGGTTGATACAATTGTGATGTCCAATTTGGGCTATTGGCAAATGAAAGCCTCTCCCGGGGTTTGGTATCTGCAACTTGCACCAGGTAGAAGTTCTGAGCTATACATGCTGAAGGAAGATAATGATAGTGGTCGAGACAACTTATTGTCCAAACGTGTCACCATAAATGATTTGCGGGGGAAAGTAGTTCACTTGGAAGCAGTGAAGCAAAAGGGCAAGGAGCGTGAAACCTTATTAGTTCCCGATGATGATGACAATTCACAAGAAAAGAAAGTGAGCGCTTGTATCATCATATTTCTTTTAATTATATGCCAGTTAACTAGGATTATTACTAGAGGACTTTTAACATGTAGATGCTTTTGAATGCTTTTTTCTTACTGTTATAGGTAAAACGCGGCAGCTGGAACTCACATTTTCTTAAATGGGCTTCTGGTTTTATTGCTGGCAAGGATTCATCAAAAAAGAATGAAAGAACTTCATTGGTATCCCTTCCCTGCCGCACTTTTCTTATGTTCAGTCATCTACTCATATTTGAAATTCCCCAAAAGCCTTTGACTTGTTGTGAAGGTTCTGTTTTGCAACATATAATATATCTAGAAGTTTAAACAATATGCTGATCATAATGCTTAACAATTAATTGGTGAACAGCCATGGCTCTTCAACTTGACCGTGCATGTATGGTGGTGGTTCCTAATTCATATTTTGCAGACACATTACAATATTATTACCCACATCAAATTTTAGTGCTATTACAATTCACAAATTTTATATTGAAACCTCTAGTTGTTTTCTTTTAATATCATGCTCATGATTTCCTGTTATTGTGGCTTTGAATAGAAATACTGACAAGATTCAGGAAAGTCTTGTTCAGAAATATTGACAAAATTTAATTCCTTCCTTTTGGGTATTTAATTTGTATTATAGTTTTGTTTATACGATCTATTCTCCAATTATAGATTCTATAGCATTATATTTTTGTAAAATTTTAAGTACCATGGTTTTTCCTTTCTTTTCTTTAGGACCACAGAAAGACTGGGCGACATGGAAAAACCATAAATATATTTTCTATTGCCTCTGGACACTTGTAGGTGTTAAATCATTTTTACTCATCTTCTCTGTTCTCTTTTCTGGATTGTTTCGTTTCTGACATTTGATATGTATTTTTGGCAGATATGAACGTTTTCTGAAAATCATGATTCTAAGTGTCCTGAAAAACACCCATCGTCCAGTTAAATTCTGGTTCATAAAGAACTATCTCTCTCCCCAATTTAAGGTTGAACATGCCTAAACTATTTATTTTGATTGTGGATACACACTGAATAGTTAGTAAGGTTGCCTTGTTGAACTCAGGATGTGATTCCACATATGGCAAGAGAGTATGGGTTTCAGTACGAGCTTATCACCTACAAATGGCCCACATGGTTGCATAAGCAGAAAGAGAAGCAGCGAATTATTTGGGCGTATAAAATCTTGTTTCTCGATGTTATCTTTCCTCTCTCTTTGGAAAAGGTACTGTAATTGGTATTCTTCCTTGGACTACATTATGAGTATTTTTATTTTTCAATAGTTAATGTTTCTTCAATATCTGCAGGTCATATTTGTCGATGCAGATCAAATTGTCAGGACAGATATGGGAGAACTCTACGACATGGACTTAAAAGGGAAACCTCTTGCATACACTCCTTTTTGTGACAATAACAGGGATATGGATGGATACCGGTTTTGGAGACAAGTAAATACCGTTGAACAGTTTTTTAAACTGTTTTTATTCGATTGCATTTTCTTATCAATATATTTACACCATTCACTGCTTTCTTAATCTCTTTATGTTGTATAATAGGGTTTTTGGAAAGAACATTTACGGGGTAAACCATACCATATAAGGTAGGTAATTGCTTGTTTTAACGCTAGTGCACTGTTTACGAAAGAGATGTAAGATTGACATTTACTATACTATCTGCAGTGCTTTATATGTTGTGGACTTGAAGAAATTCCGAGCTACTGCAGCAGGAGATTATCTAAGAGTTTTCTACGAAAGTCTTAGCAAAGATCCAAATAGTCTTTCCAATCTTGATCAGGCAAGTATATAAAATTATTATGTGGAACGTATCTCATGTCTTTTTTGTGCGCGCACTTAAAATTCTGGTTCTTACATGGCCAAATTTCTAACTCAAGTGAACTGATGGCATAGTATTTCATCCTCAGTTGTTTTGGATGCATTTTAGTAAATTGGGTTTTCAGCAGTCCGGTAATCCGTGAATATTTTTCCCTCGAGTACACATAATGGTGATGAGGTTATTTGTATTATGATGCTCTAATGCTAGAAGTAATTAGTAAACTGACTACCCGCGAAACAAAATAAACTTCCTTATAGTAGGTTATAACCGGGGGAATAGAAAGAACAACAAAACATAAATCTTAAACATGTAATCCAATCGCGCTATGGAGCATTATTTTCGAATTTTACTTATTAGCTATACTCTACCATTTTCCTGCTTCATACAATCTGGTAAAATGAACTCTTGTCTTGTTAAAAATATTAGCTTTTAGCTACTTCTGCACTTGTCTCAAACACTCGGTAATTTCTCAATGGTGGTGTTAATATTTCAGGATCTTCCAAATTATGCTCAGCATCAGGTTCCCATCTTTTCTCTACCTCAAGAATGGCTATGGTGCGAGTCATGGTGTGGCAATTCCACAAAATCCAAGGCAAAAACCATCGATCTTTGCAATAATCCTATGACAAAGGAACCAAAACTTAAGGTTAAAACCTTCTCATTGTCAATTTCTCTCATGAAAATATCCACATTGTATCATTTTCTGCATAACTTTGTTTTCTTTTATTTTTTTTTTCCAATTCCCATCTCTTATACTTTCATTGGCCTTTTACAGGGTGCAAGAAGAATAGTTGCCGAATGGCCAGATCTTGACCTCGAAGCGAGACGATTTACTGCTAAAATCTTAGGTGAGGAACTTGAAGAAGAGCCTCCAGCATCAGCAAAAGACTCACAGAAACCTCAACTCCTCAGCTCATCATCAGTAGACCTAGAAATCAAGTCAGAATTGTGAAGGTAACCCAATTTTAGGGAAGAGTCGGAGCTTAACCTTGGCCCTACCTTCAAATTTTGGAAAGAATTTTTCTACCCTAAAAGGATCACCAAAATGAGGTTAGCATCGATTATTTTGACATGATTTTGGACTGTGGCAATAAAAAAAAAAAGGTGTGGAAGATCATTTTGGGATCTACCAGTTTGCCACCAAATCTTTTGTCACCGAAAATGTGACCAGTTGAGAGACATCTAGAGACTGAGAGAGGTGAAGAGTGATTGTTCTTGTTTCCATTATTGACACAATTTTGATGTAAACTGAGTTGAATTCTGAGGTGTAAATGATATATCAGAACCAATATTTGAGAGGCTTTTATGCATATTGCACTCAGTCACTGGTCAACCACACAATGTCTCCCAATTGCATTTCATGTATATATATATATATATAACTGTTGTTGAGATGTGCCACCAATCCACAAAATTCATATCATGGCATTCAAGTCCATTAGTGTCCACTTTCACACTATTGGCAATTGCACATTTGAAGTTACCGCTGCTCGCCTCAAAACGAATGTCTTGATTTCTATTTTTTTTTTTTAATAATAAAAATTAATATGCCTTGTATGCATTTCTCTTCTATTCTCAAACACTTGACGTGTAAATTAGATATAACTAAAATAAAGAAATAGTAATTGAGAAGATAGGTATATTCCTTAAAAGGGAATAAAATGGGTCAACTTGAGGTTTGTTTTTATGTTGAGATCCATATGATATGATCACATCAGTTTGGGCACAAAACAAAAGAAAGAACAAAGCATTGGCCGGTTTGGTTCTCCATTGACGTCCCCTTCGCATCCGCATCCGCATGACCTATGGATACAAGTCCTTTTGTTCTTTCTTATCTTTTGCCTTTCCATTTTGTTCTTTAGCACAATGTGTGCTTACCAATATGTAACTTAACACATTGACTCACAATTCACTTTCAAAGAAATCAAATGCAAAATGCAATTATGTTTGTTGAATTAATATTCAGTTCAGTTACATGTAATAATTTGAGTTTACATTACTAAAAAGACAATTTTATTATTAGGGTTTCATTTGCATCATTATATGTAGCATTTTTACTGTGTATTTTACCGATATGAAACTCTTTAACACTACTCTTAACGTGTATAAGAGAGATGAATCTGAGCATGGAAATGTGGACTTAAGTCAATAGTTCATATAACACTCTCACTCACGTACAAGCCGAATAAAAGAGAACGGACATGAGTCTTACATAAATAGTTTCTTAAATCGATAGGTAAATAAGCAGACGGATCAATATTAAATCTAAACAAGACCGACTCTAATATCATATTTAATTAATATTGAGAGATAAATACATAACTTAATAAGATATTGTTATACTAACAATGTCACATCAACTTCAATGTGAAATTTGTCCCCCATGGTTAAGTCTATGACTTTTTTTCTTGTTTCTAAGTAATAAGTGGGTGGGATAAATTATAGGGGAAATTACAGTTTACTACCCTGTAGTTGACACCTTTTGCAGTTTACTACCCTCACGAATTTTTTGTAACTATTTACTACCCTGAAGTTTCAAAATTTGATTCCGTCCAACTTCCGTCAGTTAACTTGCAAAATTACCTGATTACCCTTTGTCCATCTAACAGTTTACTATCCTATACTTTCATATTTGTGGAAAATGTTAGAGTTTGTGTTGATTTGAACAATTTTTGAATTTTTGTTGGATTTGCGTTGTGTTTG
>JAYMTE010001390.1:0-13493 GCA_036897545.1 Pelargonium fulgidum
CTTATTATATTTATGTTATGTATCACACATCCACACAGGGAATTGATGGAGCTCAGTACTATGAAATCAATATATTTGCTTGATAGAATAATCCCAACTCTCATAATTTTAACCCAAAAAATAAAAGTGATGTTGGTCTTGCAAGTTACATTGGTTGAACCACTTCTTTAGATTAGGCCTTGTTTGGATTGTGCATTTCAAATATGTATAGCGGTAAAATATAAGTTTTTTATCAGCAAACGTAACAACCGAATTTCGAACATGTGATCTCAATAGAAGCAAACGTTTTAATTCACTTGCTATGGTTGTTGTAAAATGTATGTAGAGATAGCTTGAAGAAGACAAGATGTAGGTAAAAAAAAAAATTTTATTTTTTTGTTTGGAAAATCTAAGTCTCGAAATCATATCTAGGTCGACCAACATTTGTTGGCCTACTCATTTTAACGGTCAACCTTTTAGAGCATACAAACATTAAGGATAAGTTTAACAATAATGGTTCAACCCAACAACTAGAACGGTCTACCGTATAGAATAAAAACATGTATATTTAAATCTTAAACCAATACTATATACAATGAATAAACCGTATTGTGTTATTTCCTTGTTTGATTTGTTTTTTTAATAACTAAATGGTTAATCTTATGTGCAACAGTAACGATAAACAAGTAATTTTATCATCTATTTTAACCTTATAGAAGAATTGCAGGAGCTCTCAACCTGCTGCCGGAAAGTCTTGTACGTGGAAACGGAGCAACCAACCAGCATTGAGCGCGAGATACAAGCAAGCTACTAGTTACAGATGAAATAAAGGAAATATAGTAGTTGGGACTTTGGAGTGATAAAAGCGCAAAAATCCAAGTAAACGAAGTAACAAAACATGTGCACTGCTTCCGTGAAAGAAGCAAGCAATCCCGAACTCCCTAGAGCGAGAATCACGATGTCATCAAAGGTCAATCTTTATATGTCTTGTTTATTAGGTCATTTACTGTTATCAATGCTTTTGTTTTCATATGCGCACCAAATTAAAGGCCCTATCTGCTACAATTGGGTATTGCTTAACGGCTAGAAATTGCGTCACATGGAAAACCAAATCCAAATGCCACTTTATTTACCTTTTCTTCATAATTTCAGGCTTTTGGAAGTTTGGGACAATTTTTATTAACTAGCTTGAGTATTATTCTCAAGAGGGATGAAAAGAATTAACATTTACCAACACTTGATTGGTTGAGTGGGTAGATACTCACCTTTCTTTTTTGAGTTTCTGATTGTAAACCATACTGAGTTTTGTAAGTTTAATAGTATTCAAAAAAATAATATCTAATGCATCTAGATTTCTATTTTATGGTATTATGTGATTTTTTTTTTTTTTTTTTGAAGTCATAGTGAATTTAATTCTTTATTATATTGTAAAACACTAAAAACGATAATATATTTCAATGAATTATTTAGTCAGACACAATAATTAGAAACTTGAACCTATTACCAAAACAATCATCGTTCCTTCTACTCTTGCCAATTTCCTCAATGATCATTTCTCTTTCCATTCTTCACAAATGGCTTCCATTGTTTTGTTTGAATTCTTTTATCAATGTAGTCTCAAAAAGATTAGAAGAAGAAAAAAATGGAAGATAGAGTAGTAGAGTACACATTTTTTTCACCTCTTGAAAATGAAAATAGTATCACAGCACTGAATAGGCCCAAGGGCCACGTTTAATTGAGATATTGGGCTAAACAGTTTCAAGATTATAAAAATAGGCCCAAAAGGCCCATC
Source organism: Pelargonium fulgidum (assembly GCA_036897545.1). Lineage (NCBI taxonomy): Eukaryota > Viridiplantae > Streptophyta > Magnoliopsida > Geraniales > Geraniaceae > Pelargonium > Pelargonium fulgidum. Next base: position 1,772 of record JAYMTE010001390.1, read on the forward strand.
TTTTGTTTTCCGTAACAAGTCAGAGGCTTAATGTTCTTCAAATGATTTATGGTCCACTGCGAGAGCCAACCTGTTTATTAAAGATAAGGCGTGTCTCCCATCTCTTGTCTCTCTCAAGTCTCAATGTTGCTTAATCAAATTAGTCACGAATGAAAAATAAAACATCATGGCAGTGCATGAAATGCTACCCAAAAATTTATACATTTTGACAACAAATGACGACTTGACACATGACACACGAGTGTCATGGCAGACGTCTTCCCAAAAACAAAACTCTTCCCCCAATATGGAGTTCCCAAAACTTATGTGGATCTCTCTTCCGATAAGCAGTTTTACAAGTCTACAACAGTGGATCCTTCGAGAGTTTTGACTAACTCTTTGAACACAAGAGATTTTTCCAACACACCAGGCTTTGCTGCAAGCTTAAAGACTCAACGCGAAGTCTCAAGAAGCTCTCAAGAGCTTCATGCCAATCCATTGTCGTGGAAATGAGTCCCAATGTCGTGACCTTGCAACAAAACGAAACACTTCACTGAGTTCATAAACGGTAAATGTTTAACTTTTTTTTTTTTTTTGCTTATATTATTCTTTGTAGTGTATATTTTAAGGATAACACATTTTTATTTAATAAAATTATTATGAAATATAAAGGCTAAGTAATGATTTTTTAAAAGTTGTATATTGAGAGAACATTATAAAAAAGTTATACGTAATATTTGCTCTTACCCCTGTCTAACTCTAACTTAATTTAAGAGATCAACATGTCTCCACAGTAACTCGAACTCATGACTCGTGTGGTGTAGATACTTAGTTTTCGTCCATCATTATTTATGACAATATAATATGAATTGTATAAATTATTATCTAAGGCAGCGACAAGTTTTGGGCACTTTTTACCAAAACTTTGTAATAAAGAAAAAATGAAATGTAGCTAGAAGTGGTGTAGTAAAGAACTCTTCAACGTTTAACTCTGAAGAATTGAGTTGTGTTTTTTCTACTTCTACACGTAAACATAACATGTTGGAAAGTGGAAACAATCAAACCTATGCAATGCACATCAAAACATCCCACAAACATTCCCACAAACATTCATCTTTTCACCAAATAATATTGTTCTCTGTGAGAATGGAAAATAGATTTTTAGTTAGGTTTATCATCCCTGTTACTCTATTTCTCCCTTTTACCAGAGAAAAGAAAAAGAAAAATTGACAATGTATTAAAAAATCACAATTCTTAGCTTATGAATACAAGCAAGTTAATCAGCATAATTGGATAAGAAAATTAGAGCTAACAACTTGAATCAAAACATCCGAAACTTGATCCGACTAAAATTCAATCCGATCAATTTGAAACATTAAAAATTTAAATTTTATCCGATTCAATCATATCGTATCCAAATTCAAATCCGAACAAGTCCGCCACCTTTATATAAAACAAATCAACTTAATGTTGTTATCAATTCATCATCAGAACTGCAGTCCTGGTCACCCCCCTCTTTCGAACGTTATGTTTAATTAAGTTCAAAAAAATTGTCTGTGGACGGTGCATGAGCACTGATCATGCATCACCAAATATTCCACAAGACTGAGGTATGCTCCAATAAGTCCATCAATACGACATGACCAAACTTATTATTAATATTTAACATACGAACCATGAATAATAGAAATGAGTTAAATTAATAGCAATGAAGACCAAGTCAGGCTAAATGTATTTGATCGGTCCAAGCAGAGTTATGATAAAAGCCGTAGGGGTGGGTACAGGTTTCTATTCTAAACTAAAGCATTTATTTTGGAAATGACCAAGTCAATTTGTCAAATTTTGCCTGCTAAGCTTTACCAAAACTTTAACCCATATATTTGGTGTACCAAATGTTGTCACACACAGCTATGATTTGTTTGTTTGTATTAATAATTTAAGTAGATGCAAACCGAATTTAAAACTAACATCATACCAAGAAGTTGGAATATTGTTCAGGACCATGCCTATTCTCCATTTCAAAATTTATGATGTTATGGAACTCTTGATTAAATTAAGCACTAAATCAATATATATATATTTTTTTTTAGTCCAAATCATGTGTATCGTATGACATTGATTGTAATTATATTTATAAATGTGTCAAAGATCAACATTTAAGTGGGATTAGAATCTATTCACACAATACATAACTTGAACTCTCAAGTTATTTAAAACTATAATAGTAAAAATAAAACATAATGATCCAAATTTTTTCAAGTGAAATCTTCTATACTTTTTAGCTAATTCATCAACAACTTCATTTTTTTCTTTGCAAAGAGTTATGAACGGAAAGTCTCAATCTAAATATATTTTAACTGATTTGATCAATTCAAGATTTATTGTTTAGGACTTTGAGCTACCACGGTCTATTTTTCCATTACTAGTCTATTCTCATTACAATCACTTGTAGTCTATATATCATATAAAAAGAAAATGTGCCAATTTTTAAATTTATTCAAGATGAGTATATCAACAAAATATATATGACACCTCTTGACATCAATTACATATGTTTTTATGTTTGTCTAAAAATTGTAAACTTGTCCTCTTCTTAAAAGTATCTTCAACAGGAGATGTTAAGAGAGACTCTAAAACTTTTGAAGATGTGCTAAGTATTATACATAAGATTGTTAAGTATGTGTTTAACACCAAATTATGTGGTGCCACATTCTCTCTTTCTTAGCACTAAAAAATGGTTAAGACGTTAAAGATGCTCTAAAATAATTTAAAAATGTTAATTACATTGTCCAAATATTGAAACTGTGGAAACGGAAAGTTACATACTTTCGGCCATAACTTTAGGCACTGGTTCGGAATTGCATTTGGAGATTTTAGCACCTCTAGTCTAGATCTCTTTCAATCTAAATACGCGTATAAGATAGCTAAAGCAGAGATTGTTGATTTTAGGACTAAAAGTCTAAAACTGTCCAACATTAGCATATTTAAATTCAAAAGGAAAAAAAGAAAAATCTAGGAATACAAATATGTCGCACCAAAGCTCTTCATATCGTATACTAATTTTGAGCAAACATGTATGTTAACAAACATATAACATAAATTTATTCTTACAGTTCTCGCTTATGGACTCTATAAAGACTACATGAGATCATTTTCTAGTACAAGGCTAAATAAAATACGTTCACAAACATTTATAACAAATCCACACATCCCAAGAACATAATGCAAATCCCAAAGAAGAAAGTTTCAAATTTTGAATTGAGTATTGTGTATACGTATATGTGTGTCTTGTACATTATGTTCCCTAAACCTAACAAAAAGAATGTAATAAGTATATTTTCACATAAACAAGACGATCAGCTAAGCTAGCTAGCATGACCTCTTGAGGTACTTGAAATCCATGGACGAATCAACACACTCTGCTCTATCTTTGTACTGATTGAGCAACTTGAGCAAATGTGTAGCCTTGTCCCTAATGCCCTCACCACATCCCACTTGGAATAGCACCAGAATCTTCTGGAAAGCTCCCACTTGAACCGCCTCCACCACCACCTCCCTCTTCTCGTCGTTCTTGCACAGCTTCCACAGAATCGACAGCGAAAACTCCGTCGCCAAATCCGATACTCTGAATATCTTCTTCACCAAGATCGGCACTGTAATGGCGTGACCGTACGCCTTTTCACGCCCTTCTTCTACGTCGCAGAGTCCGTCCAAGACCCCCAGAGCCTTCTCGCACGTTCCTTTGTCTCCGTCCACGAGAATCTCCAGTAGCAGCGAAACCAGACCCAGTTCAATGAATCTTGAAGTGATGTCTGCATTGGTTGGTACCATGTAGAAAATGATCATCAAACAAGCACTCGTCGCGGCGGGTCAAAATGGGTTCTTGGTCGTATTGATTAGTGACTCTGCGATTCCTTGGATTTTCGACAAGGCTTGCACGTGAGCTTGATCGGCGGAGAGAAGCTCCTTGAGCACCGACGCCGTGTTCCTCCTGGCGGAGAGGTCGCCGTTTCTCAACAGCCACACCATGCATTGGAGCGAAGCTTCGGATCCGAGCTTGCATTGGCCTTCCCGGCCGAGAGGGAAGGTCCACGTCAGCAAGGACACGATCTCCTGCAGCAGAACCACGTGGTCCTCTAGTACTGCAGCTCCGGCGAGGGACTCGAGCAGGGTTGCGAGCACGAAGCCGGTTCCGTTGTCGGCGACGCAGCGCTTGTTCCGGTCGCTCTCCTTCCCCCACGCGCGGATCTTGGAGACCAATTCGAGGCACTTGTGGTGGTCCCCGCGCTGGGACGCGGCGGCGATTTTCTTACACGTGTCGGAGACGTCGTACGGAGACACCGGGACCCTTGGGGTGGGGATGCGCTCGACGCCGTGGGAGCGGTTCTGAACGCACCATTCCTGGATCATCTTGCGGATGGCGTGATTGGGGATCTGGTCGAAGGAGCGGAGGATCTGGTTGGTGACGGGGCAGGTCTGGTTGCCGGATTCGATCCAGGTCTCGATGCTGTCCCGGTCGTAGGTGATTCCGGTGGACAGAGTGACCGGATCTTTCATGAGCTCCAGCGAAATCGGGCACCGGAAGTGGGTGGGGACGGCGAGCTCCAGGTCCAAATCCAAATTGTTGCCCTTACCGGCACGACGGCCAGCTCTTCTCCTCCTCCATGAAGATAAAATCATGATTATTCTGTTCGTAAAAGAAGAAATTGATTGATTGATTGTTGTGTGTAGCAAGCAGTAAAGGTATGTGCGTGTGTTTGTTATTGTGATGTAAAGAGAGGTTACGTTTATATATGGGTGTGGATTGTGGATTGGGCGTGGGTGCTGTTACGCGGGTCAAAGCTGGTAAGGTTGGAGAAATAAGAGGTTTAATATTAATAAATAAATAAAAGGAAACGTTCAAAACATAGAAGGTTTATGAGGATGGAGTTGTAGAGAGGATTTGAATATTGACCGTTGAAGAAGAAGATATTGAAAAAAGTGGAATTTGTGGGAATAGGTAATATAACAGTTGCTTTGCTGTAGTCGGCTGAGGTTTGACCAGCTGACTGGGACTGGGTCTGGGTCTGGGTCGGTGGACAGACTTGTCTTTATAATTTAGATTCATCATGCATTAGAGATTAGACCACCGAAATTGTTGAGACTGACACGAACCAACTGCTCTACCGGCTACGTACACGGTTACAGGGTTGTTTTGCCGTGTTTTTCTGGCTGCCAATTCCATTAATTCTGTTTTTTTATGTTTTCAACATCAAAATTTACTCCAATAATTAGCAATATTATATGAGTACATTCTAACAGCTATTTTTAATTCAATAGCTGTTCAAACAAAATTACGCGTTGGGAAATTCTTTTACTTCTCACAATGCACCACTCATCTAATCTTAACTATTGTGTTGTTCATATGTTTTAAAATTTGTGTTTTTTATTTTTATAAAATTATTGAAATTTGCAATTTCTCTTTTATAACTATACTAGTGTTCATTACTTGTGAAATGCATAGCCAACAATAAAATATTCAACTTAGTTGGCTAATTATAAATATCATGTATGACACAACACATACATATGTCTTTATTCATGCATCTCATATTCTAAGAGTTGTGAATCGATTACCTTTTTATTATATGATTTTAAATTTCTTTACTTGCAAGATTCAATTTATCTTTATAAAAAAATTTCAGTTATCTTTTCATTTTTTTATATTTTTAATATTGATGAGATATATTCATAATCATGGGCGGAGCCAGATACAACCATGTGGGGTCAAGTGACCCCTAGTGAACTTCATATAAATGTTCAATTAATTTTAATTTTCTTAATTTTTCTAGTATATTTAAGAAGGTGCCCCCATTAAATTTGTTGGAGTGCCCCCACAAAACCTAAGTAGTATAAGTTAATGTAAGAAAGGGTGGTAGGAGAATCAACAATGCAAAATTATACATAATTCTAGTGGGCTATACATTTAGTCAATTCCAATATGCCTTTTTAACTTTGATTTAAATTAACATTCCAAATTTAATAGGTACTTTTATTAATAAACCTGAAAATGGTAAAATAAAAGTAAAAAATTTCGATAGTGAAAATCAAAACTAACCCACAAAAATATTCAACAAAAAATAAATGCATAGTATTATGATTTTTTTAATATAAATGTAATATAAAATTAAGAACAAATTATAATAATATTGTAACCCCACTTGCATAAAGTTCTAGATTCACCCTGTTCATAATTAGATAAATTTGTGTGTCAACATTAACAAAATGATGATGTGTATGTATTATAAATTTGTTTTTTTATTTAATTTTTATAGAATGTATAAATGCATTTTATTTTAAAGATTTAACACAAGAAGTAATTGTTTGCTTGTATTTTTATTATAATAATGATTAAACTCTAAAAAAATTTCTTATAAAAAAATGATGGCATCAATAATTTGTATCTAACCTATTAAATGAATATTGTAGTATGCTCATATTAGCATAGCTCAATGATAATAATTATCCGTTGAATTTGATGGATGGTTCATAATATCTGTTGGATACAAACTTTCACGTTATTATATTTTCAAAATTGAAAAAAGTCAAGATCCCAAGCCCACTGATGAAAATAAGGCCGCCGTATTGTTTGTATGGGCCATTCCCAATGTGTACGGACTAGCCCATATTTATGATGAACAAGAACCATACGTTTTATCAACTGTCAATTAAAGTCACGTGCGCGATCCAATCCCAAATCCGAAGCCTCCAAAAGAAATAGTCAAATAGCAGCTTGAATTGTAGTTTATTTTACAAATTTTGCAATTATTTAACCACTACGAAAACAACTAGTATTTTTTTATTTTCTTTTATAAGCGACAGGACGACAGATCTATAAAAGCCAGTATTTCTCACTTTCAATTGGGTGCGTTATCCGAGTTAATTATTAGTTGTTCTCTTAAATTCATAAATCAAATCTGAGACCTCACAGGAAATCCAAAGCGCATCAACCGTTGGGCCCAACATATTATGGTTACATGTCTATGGTGTAATCAATTGCACGAATTATTTAGTTCAACCTGTTAAATAATCTTTTCATACTAAAATGTGTCGAGTGTTGAAGAAAATGTAGATAATCGTGTATACACGTTTGACACTTAATAACTCTTATCATTTTACTTAAGTTTTGATTGTTGTGCCATGTGAAGTCGTATGTCAATCGTAGGCTGTTGACCTTGCTGTTTTGTCCTCTCCTATTTGGATTTGCATGTATGTTCATTGCTGTCCCAAATATTCAAAAACTGACAAGTATTGAACACAATAAGAAGCAAATTAGGCAACTTCAGGGTCATCCTGATGCCCCATTTTCCCATTAACAAAAGAAAAAGAGGCCCACTACAGTTGTAGTATCACACACATTCACAAAATGATTCACAAGTTGGAAAAAAAAAAAAAAACAAAAACAAAAAGCAGCCCAAAGGTAGGTACAAAGGAGATCATGTTCCTATACCCTCTTGCAAGCCCTACACAACACATCACTGCCAATCTGGATTCTGCTGTCATTGAATTTCTGATGGCTAAAACTCACAGATGCTCTGCCTTTTTCTCTCTCACTGTCTATGCTATGATATGGCTTCTTTTGGACAACTAATGTTACTTGGTCACAACCTTATTTATAGAGACAGCACAACATATAGCATTTGGACCACCTAGCTGTCACTTGGGTTTGCCACATGATGGTTAGTGTTGGTTTCAATCCGATCCTCAGTCCTCAGAAATGATGCCAAATACACAAACCAAATGAAAGATGAAAGAGCATTTCAAAAATTCTTAAACAAGAGATTAAGTCCAGATTACATATCCAAGAAAGATGGCATTGCTTCCTGTGAGAACTAATAAGATGAAAGAATCAACAGTCAATGAAGTTTACACAGAAAACAGTCAGAAGAAAGTGGAAAGAGATACAAATACAAAACCACCAAGCACTCACTACCATATACAACCATGAACCATCTCTCTTATCTTCCATCTGATGATGAGAATGATTCTGCAAATCCATAAGGCCTTGTGGGTATGCTGGTTTGAGTATTGTCCAAGCTAGGAAGTAGTGAAGACGAAGATGACTCCATGTTGCTTCTACCTTCATAAGCTTGCCATTTTTTGAGAGCTTGTGGCAAGGACATTTCCAGGTCGATGCCATATATGTCTTCACAACTTTGGTCGGATGGTTTCCAGAACTCTACAAGAGAAGATAGAACATTTACAACATGACCCATGTCTGGTCTCTGGTATGGCTCCCTTGCACAGCAGTGACCTGCCAATTCAGCAACGGTGCTGATGCTGGCAAGTGTTTCCTCATTGAGGTCAATTGTTGGGTCAATGGCCTTACGGAACGACTCCTTGTTGATGTGCATCCTCTTAAACCACGTTACCAGGTGCATGCTTTCCTCTGGCTGGCTCTCGTCAAGTGCCTTTCTTCCCGTGATCAGCTCCATCAGAATTACCCCAAAACTGAATATATCAACTTTGGTTGTAACTCGGCCAGTCACTACACAATCAAGAAATGCACGAGCATGTAAAAGGTTAAAAGGATGTACAATAAGAGCACAATATTTACGAGTCTTAAGCATAAGCATCAAGCTCATTAACAAGTCTAAACTGCAGAGAAACTGCTTTAAAAAGAATATGATTGAACAATCTAAAGGAAACTTTGAACATATAGTAAGATGTTAATGTCACTATGAAGATACGAAATCAGCTAAATTGTCACGTGTACAATAGGCGAGCAACTAATGGTTGAATTGATGAATGCATGTTTGTTATAATCAATAAATCATAAGTAGGAATCCAGCAAAAAATATCCAAATGTCAAGTTTGATAGTTATCTTCAATATCTTCTTGGTGGTATTGGGCTATCAGCACCACATCAAGTTCAAGAAATTAATAATCTATGGAGTAGGTTCTTGAAGTTGAACAACATGCTTAAATAAAATAGAAACATTGGTTTTATCATGCAAATCTACTAATTAAAAATATGATAAAAGCTAATCAATCTCCATGATGATATTACAGTTTACTTTTTCATCCTCCTCTCCTAACTTCTTGTGTCAATAATTCATGCTAATAGCTTATGGTACCAAGAAACCAAATTGATCATAATGTTTACTCTTTGAGCATATTGTATTTTGAATTTAGTGAGGCTTAAGCATATTGAAAATTATAAGCAAAAGAAAAAAAAAAAAAGTACCTGCATATTCGGGTGCCAAGTATCCAAATGTTCCAGCGATTCGAGTTTCAATAGAGCCTTTTCCCTCAGGAGCAAGACGCACAAGACCAAAGTCTGCTACTTTAGCTTTCATATCATCTCCAAGCAGGATGTTTGAAGGCTTCAAGTCCCTGTGTATAAAGCTCTGATGGGCTAAACTATGGAGATACTCAACGCCCCTTGCAACGTCCAAGGCAATAGTCAATCTTCTTGTCCATTCCAGTGGCTTCAACCCTTCTACTGGCCAGTTAAAGATAAACCTGCTGAGTGTACCTTGAGGCATATATTCATAGACAAGAAGCTTCTCATTCTCATCCAAACAATACCCAAGAAGAGCCACAAGATGTCTGTGCCGGACTTTAGTCAGAACAGCAATCTCAGACTTGAACTCCGATAGCCCCTTACCCGCTATAACCCCACACTCCATTCTCTTAACTGCAATCTTGGTGCCATCGTGCAATTCACCTTTGTAGACTGTCCCAAAACCTCCGCGCCCCAATATGTTGTCCTCACTGAAATTGTTTGTAACACTTCTCAAGACTTGAATAGAGATCACCATATTCCCTGCCTCAACCATTTGGATATCACCAGTCTCGCCACCAGGAACAGTATGGGTTTCGCTAATGGCACCAACACTTACACTGGAGCCTGCAACTGTTATCTTCACACTCTCATTATCTGATCCAGAATGACGAGGATGAACCACCATGGCGTTTGGACTCTGAACTCTGCTGAAGCGCTTTTGCTTCTTTTTGTAAAGACACAAAGCCAGCAAGCCAATCAAGAACACCACAAACAGACCCCCAATTATAGAAATGACTATAATTCCTACAAATGCTGATGACTTTTTGCCACCACTACCACTACCACCAGAACCTGAATTGGATCCATTTGCTGAACCCTGAGAAGGAGCACCCTGAGAAGTGCTTTTATCCTTATCTATATCTGGATTTCCCTCATACTTAACAACCAAATTACTCCTGAAATTAGGAACTTTCCCATAAAGATGGTTGTTTGACACATCAAGTGCAGTGAGAGCAGGCAATGTGGTAAGCTCCTCCGGGATGGTACCAGTGAGATTGTTGCTAGCAAGAATCAATCTTCGGAGAGATTTCAGAGAAGCAAACTCAGGAGAAAGTGTACCAGTAAGTCCCATTTTCTCAAAATTAAGAACAGTTATGTTGCCATTGCTACAAGTGATTCCAAGCCAATCTGAACATGGATTGTTTCCTTTCCAATTTTCAGCAAACCTCAGTGGGTAACCCATGGATTTAGCTATCAGTAGCAAAGTGTTAACTTGTGGATCACAATTGCCAGGTTTTGGCAAACAAAAGCTATTGGACTCTGCAGATATCTCATTATCAACTACAACTGAGCTTTTGAACTCAGGAACTGGACCTTGAAACAAATTGTTAGTCAAATTCACAGTCTTTAATGATTCAAGACCCACCAGAGATGAGGGTACAGGACCAGTGAACTGGTTGTCCCTCAAGCTCAAGACCTCCAAATCTTTCAAACCCGAAAAATCAGGCAACGGACCCGTAAAGGCATTAGAATGCAACCATACCTCTTGCAGCGAAGTCATGTTCTGCATAACATCAATGGTTCCGCTGAGATTTTGCCCGTTAACCCAGAAAGTTTGAATCTGCGACCCGGAAAAGCTGGCGGGCAACCCGCCTTGCAGTTCATTGAAAGCTAAATGCAAATGAATCAGACCCGGGAACTCATCGGCGCCGAGAAACTCCGGTATCGTTCCGGTGATGTTGGCTGAGTTGGCCGAGAAATTCTGAAGCGCTGTAGCGTTCCGGAGACTCTCCGGGATGTCCCAAGCCGAGAAGGGGTTGTTGTCGACCTCGACGGACTGAAGCGACGACATGCCGATAAAGAAATCGCCGGGAATGGAGCTGAACTGGTTGTTGCTGAGCATCAAGACTTGCAATGAGCCCAACCCGCTCAAGCTGGGAAGAGGACCCGTAATGCTATTGAACTGGAGCTCTAACCGCTCCAGCTCAGTGAGGTTTCTGAGATTCGCCGGAAGTGTACCTTTGAGGTCTTGGTGGCCGATTTGGATCCGGGTGACCCTCCCGTCGTCGGAGCAACCCACGTGCTCCCACTTGCAGGGGTCCGGGTCGGACCACCCAAGAGAAACAGGGGGCTTGAGGCTGTCCTTGAGAGCCAACATCACCGAAGCATCGCCGCCGCTAGTGCTCGCTTCAGAGCCAGCGAAGAAGAAGATTAAAGAGAACCTAGAAAGGAAAACGAAGAAAAAACCGAACTTGAAGCCAAGATGAGTTTTTTCACTCATATTTGAAGAAGATGATGCAGGTGGGTGGTCAAGAACTTGGTAAGTTGCATGAATCAACTAGCCATTGATCAACAGATAGAGAAGCAAGAAGAGAAGCAGAGACAGAGAAGGAGAGGAGTGAAGCTAGGGTGTTGGTGTTGACAACTTGGTTTGCTATTGGTTCATCGAGATTCATGCCATGGTGGCCGGTCGCC
>JAYMTE010001391.1:0-13491 GCA_036897545.1 Pelargonium fulgidum
TATCAGGTCCCGATTTTGTCTCTTAACTCATTTTTCAGTTATTTTGGGAAAGGTTTTTGCTATTTTGATTGTGTTTGGATTGATTTTAATGAGTGAATGATTTTTCTGTGGATTGGTTTTTGAGAGGAGATGAGGTTTGGAGCAGTTCATGAAGAGGCACATAAGTTGTTGTGTGTGGTTGTGGTTGAGGTTGATGTTGATATTAATGTGGATTTAATGGATAATTGCAACTGCCAGTGTCCAATGTTTTCTCTTTTGTTGTTTCTTTGTGCATACACTTTAGTACATTCTTATATGTTTATTTTATTTTTAATTTGCAATGTGTTAGTGTTTATAACCGTATTGGACATCTACATTGACAGACCTACCAAAAGTGAATGCAGTGCTTTTCTTATTTTAAAGTCTGAAGTTGGAATTATTTCTAAATTCATATCCTAATGTGGACGCTTGCAGTTATCATTGTTGTGCCCTTGTATTTGTTACAAGGCTGTCCGGTTCTTCTTGTTAATCGGGTCAATACTTATTGTTGTTAAAGTTGAAACTACCATTTTGTCCTAAGAGTGTAATTGTATGATGTGGTTGATAATAGAGGTGTTGAGGCTATGGAGAAATGAATATAAGCTGCTAGGATTGGAAGAAGTTTGTTAGACCAAGTAGCAAAGATGTGTTAGGTGTTATTTCATTGAAATATACGACACAATGGAGGTGTAATGTTTGACTAGGTCCAATTAATTTGGTTAAGTTTAGTTGAGTCAGTTTGAATCACTTGAAAGGGAGCCACATCTATTTCTAACATTGATTCTAAATGAATAAAAAATATTATGTGTTGACGTAATTACTATTTTGGACTTTTGGACGTGAGTCCTTTGTGAAATAAAAATGACCTCAAGTTTAATTCAAAATTAATGATGAACCTACCTTTAATCTTACAAAATCTTTATAGTGTGGCCTTTTTGTACATTTGGCACGTGTGCAAGTTCTTTGTTATAGTGGGTGATCAAGTCCCACATCGGATAAGTATATAATGTTGAAAGTAAAACCCTACTAACAAGGTTGACTTTTTTAGTACTTGAAGCCCAAACCATTATGTGTAGCTCATAATCAAATTTTATATCCTGAATACATGCTTCATTTTTACTTGTTGAATAATATGAAGTGAACATGATACCACTTTCTGATATAAAGTTTTCTTGTTTAAGTAGAATATATAATCAGGAAATGGGAGATTACTAGCATAGATGGTATGCTCTTACCCTTTCTGACATGAGATGGTAGATGTTTTTTTCCTTCTTCTTTCCTTGACGATTTTCTTGTGACATGAGACACCAATTTTTTTTTTTTTTCCATGGTGAATTGTTGGTGGCCTATCAATTTTATTCGTTATATTCCTAACTATTTTGCACTCTGTTCAATGCTCTTTGAAATGTTATGCAGTTCCCAGCAGAAGAGACAGTGGAAGAGAGCTTCTCCCGATCTGCTTCCCGATGATGCAGATTTAGAGCTAAAGGGTGATGAAGATATTGTGTCTGATGATGCTTCAACTGATAACATTCCAAGCTTGAAACAGGAAACCATCTCTGATAGTGACATTGAAAATAGTATACTTGTAGAACATACAAATGTAAAAGATGTTGGCAGTCTGAATAAACTGGAAGCAACAAAATTACCGGTATTCTCCTCTAACATGTTTCATATAATTCGATATATTACATGGGTTGAGATTAATCTGTTTGATGTTTTTTTTTTCTTCTCCTATCAAACTCTGTTCATATTCAAATGGGAGATTATCATTATTATACATGAAATACTTGTGGATGGAAAAACTTCTCGAATATAAATAATGCTATCACAAGGTTCAGCTGTCCCACTTACTACTAAAAGTACATATAGTGAGTGTCTGATATTGAATACCAAAGCTCAATATGTTGGGCATTTCCGAGAACGGCAACACGCACAATCATATTAACTTTTATGTAGACTATCTGAATCCTAGACATAATTTATCCTTGTCTGATCACTTTGTCATGACTAAAGAGAAGTAATATTTATTCTTAACCCCAAAGATTCAATATTTATAGGTTAAGTTAGGAAAGAAACTAATAAGTTATGACCCCCCCACTTCCCATTCTTTTCGCTCTGCTGATCATTTTAGTATATTACCAATCTTTAGCTATAAATTTGATGGTGATACTTTGATTCTCGTGTTCCCAGAAGAAGAGACAGCAATTGAAGAAAGCCTCTCCTGAACCGCTTCCTAGTGATGCAGATCTCAAGTCAAAGAGCGATGAAATTTTGTCTGAAAGTAGTGTACTTGTAGAGCATACCAATGTTAATGATGAAGCAAGTTTTAGTGCACCTGCCGAAACAAAATTACTGGTATGCTTCTGATACTTATAATTACATATTAATATTGTACATGGAATGCATGTCAGTTGAAAACTCATTTGAAGTTTTGAATATAGATAATGGCATCACATGGGTTTGTTACCCCGTTGCTAGGTAATAACTTGTAGTGAGTGACTGAGCCTGAATACAAAGCTCAAGGTGTTTGGCATATTCAATAATAGGGACAAAAACGTGACAAACATAGTAACATAAGCGTAAGAGTTTATTCAAATCTGAGGAATTATCCAACCTTATATGATCACTTTGCCATGACTAAAGAGCAGTAGATTTAACCGGATAAGTTAGTAAAGAAACTTCCAAGCTATGCAGGTTCCCCATTTTGTTTTCTCTGATGATCAACACATTAGGAATCTCTAGATAGTGTAGTTTATGATTCTGCAGATGGTATCACTTTAACTTCTCTATTGGTTTTGTCGTGCAATTTTTCAGCCGAGCTGAAAACTTGATCAGCTGTTTAAAGTTCATGTTTGCTATGACATTATTTCCTCTTATTCTACTTCTAATTTTTATAATTTGCATTTAGTAGTGATACGTAATTTCTCATGCAACCGTGCTTCTCTAACATATCACTCATACTATCGTTAGAGTTGCCAAGCCTTGCCAGTTGTAGTAGTGAATTGGTTGCTAAAATAAAAAACCTATATCAAAATAAATAATGGACATTTATCTAAAAGATTCCTAAGAAAACTACCTGACACTACTGAGTAAGGGTGCCTTACCTTTTGCCATATGAAAGTATTCCATTAAAACTTTTATTGTATCTTTTATCTGCAGTTCATTGGCCATTGCTTTAAGAGTGATTTAAAATTGAAGGGAACTTAATGAACCTAGAGACAATGCTGAGTGACAAAACTTATTGATAGCAATACTTAGGATGAGATTTCTTGATTGGCTAGTAAAACAGAGTCAATTAATATATTTCCAGTCTAATTTTCCTATTGATCCTTGGCCAGTATTTGTCTTAAAAATTGAGATATTTTTTACTGATGGTGTTTTCATTTTTTTTAATAATTATCTTGCCTGAGTAACAAAAACAGAGAGCAGCATTAAATTTCTTCTTCTTACAGGTCATAGAAAAAGATGGTAGGGAGCAGCTTTCAAATATTCAACTTGAAGATCTGATTGATTTGATAAGAAATGCAGAAAAAAGTAAATAAAAGAACTGTCCCGCTGTTCAATTATTATTATTATTTTATCTTTTGTGTGTGTGTTGATTGATAGTTTTTGTTTTTCCACCTATTCAGATAGCAACATACTAATTCCTGCTATACACATGTCAGATGTCCTTCTTCTAAACCAAGCTCGAGTTGATGCATTAGAAGATCTTGAAAAGATTCTCAGCGAGAAGGAGACATTACAAGGGGAAATAAACATTTTGGAAATGAGAATGGCTGAAACTGATGCACGAATAAAAGTTGCTACCCGAGATAAGATACATGTAGAATTACTGGAAACCCAGTTAGAGAAGCTACGGGGTGAACTGAATTATAGAGATGACTCTGAAAAAAGTGATATGGGTAGTATGTACCCTAAACAAGAAAAAGTTTTCAACGGGGAAGCACCGCAATCAGATAATAATAGCTTTCATTTTTTTAGCAAAGAGCTTAATTCATTGAGGTTGGAGAATGAGTCCTTGAATAGTGATGTAGAAGCACTTAAAGCAGAGCTCAACAGTATCAAAGATACAGACTTGATGAATGATGTAGAAGTACTTAAGTTTGAGTTAAATAATGTCAAGAATACGGATAAACGCATGATGACACTGGAACAAGAATGCTTAGTTTTAGAGTCCGCTTTAAAAGACTTGGAATCTAAACTTTCACTTTCCCAAGAAGATGTTTCCAAGCTTTCAGCGTTAAAATCTGAATACAAAAATCTGTGGGAGAAGGTGGAACAGTTGCAGGGCATGCTAGATAAGACAACCAAACAGGCAGATCAAGCTATCTTAGTTTTACAACAAAACCAGGAACTAAAAGAGAAGGTTGATAAATTGGAAGAAACTCTTGAAGAAGCTAAGGTCTATAAGCTGTCATCAGAAAAAATGCAGCAATATAATGAATTGCTGCAAGGAAAGATGAAAATGTTAGAGGAACATCTTCAAAGGTCCGACGAAGATATACTGTCTTATGTTCAGTTGTATCAAGAATCTTTAAAGGAATTTCAAGATACACTAGATACATTGAAAGAAGGAAGCAAGAAAGCAGCATTGGATGAACCTGTAGATGATATGCCTTGGGAATTTTGGAGCCGCATATTGCTTATTCTAGATGGTTGGGTGTTGGAGAAGAAAATATCAACTGATGATGTGATGCTATTAAGAGACATGACATGGAAAAGAGACAGGCGTATTCATGATGCATACATAAGCTGCAAGGAAAAGAACGAGCAAGAAGCATTGGCTACCTTTCTTCGGCTGACATCATCACCGACAAGGTATGGATTGTTTTGTTATAGGTTGCAATCAACGAATGGTGTTCTTTAACTTCTGCCTTTTGTTGTCTTTAGTCCAGGATTGCATGTAGTTCACATCGCAGCAGAGATGGCTCCAGTTGCTAAGGTGAACTTAATTTAGCTCTAGGCTATCTTTCTCTTTATTTCACACACTCGTTTTTTTATTAAAAAAAATTAATTTATCAGTAAATGATATCTTGGGTTACTTTGTCTGAGTTGCCTTGTAAATGATGAATCATATTGGCTTTACTCCAACTTCATGTCTCTAGCTTGTTTGACAAGGTGTTGGGTTGCCCTAAGGTGTCACCTTTTAGCTATTCTTAAAATGGTTGTTATCACATGTTTTAGGAAAAAAAATAAAATAAAATTTCCCTCATTCATTAAACAAGTGCTCTCTCTCTCTCTCTCTAAATTTGCGGTACAAGATTAGTTTGTAGATCCTTTACGTTTAAAATATGAAGAATGCTAGTGTTGGGATTGATGTAGAATTGTCTCTTTATATAGGGCATTACAACTCAAAATTGAACAGGAAATAGCCTAGGTGAAGACTTAATCTTGGAATTAATTGAGTGATTCAAATAAGTCATATAAACAAATCCCTTATATTATGAGATTCTAAAAATTTCAACATCCCCCTCTACTGAATGTGTCGTTGAATCAACACTTGAGTTTGTGAAAACTTACTAGAAACATAAGACAAACTCTTTTTCAAAAAAACACAAATCTGAGAAATCATTGACTTTTGCCAAATTCGGTGAAAAGCATATGTCTATGGAAGTTTGTTGATGCCGCCGTAGTGGGATGACTGATTGGAGCCCCCTCTAACCACCTACACGTGGTTGGATTTTGAAAATAACTCCAAACGAAGTACCCAGTCTTGATGAAAAGACCTCAAATCAAATGTTGACGTCTGAACACCAAGAAGACATGAGGTCTAGGTTATCTTTTTCAAGTAGGTATGCCCACATTTTTATGCCTTGTGGAGATAAAGCTGGATAACAAGTATTGAAAGGGATCCCAGCAACATTGCCCCAAGACAATGGTGTTTGGCAGCGAAAGAACTATTGATAGCTCTTCAAGAACAAGAAAGCTTTGATACCAAGCCGAAAATATGAACAATGCTAATGTTGGTATTGATGTAGAATAAAATCTCTTTATATAGGGCATTACAACTCAAAATTAAATAGGAAACGTGTAGGTTAAAGCTTCATCTTGGAACTAATTGAGCTATTAAAATAAGACACGCATAAGCAAATCATTTATATGATGGGATTCTAAATATCTCAACACTATGCTACAAAGCTGTACAATTCTCTTGATTTCGCTGTTGGTAGCCAATTGATAACCCCTTGCACTAACTGTGACATTAAAGTTGTTGGATTAGATTTTCTCATGATTGATCTGTCCATTTGGGGTTAATAGGTGTTGAAATATGTGTTAGTATACCTAGTTTCTTTATCTTATTAGCCTGTTATGTTGTTTATTGCTTTCCTTTTTCTTTTTACTAGTTTGATTACTGCTTATCTTAAGTGCCATCTTCAAACCATGTTTTGGTTGACTGATATATGACTGGTAAAGATCATGAACATGTTTAGGGGTTGGCTTTACTATTTTCTTGTGTGCCTTATACATTAAAAATGGATAACATATAGATTCCAGGGGTTTGTGGAGATTGTGTTGAAGTGGTAATAAAGTTTCCCACACTGGATAAATATAAAGTGTATGAGCTACGTATAATTGAGGAAGTGAAGCCCTATTAACTAAGTTGACCATTTAGTAGTGGAAACCCAAACCATTATGCGTAGCCCAATTTTGAAAATTATGGTATCAGAACAGGTTTTGATCCTTGCCTTTCCCTGAAGGTTGCCCGTTTATAAGTATAAAATGTATAGGGTACATTTAATGGTGGATGTGAATTCCAACTAATTGGGATATGTAGCCTAATTTTGAAAATTAACCGTCTTATAATTGGTATTCCAATTTTCCAATCCCTTTGGTGTGCATATTTTAGTGCACAGGAAGATTTTAAATTATAGGTGATCATGGCTATAATTTGTTTTTAAGAGCATTTCACTAGAACATGCCACATTTTTTCACAGCTAAAAGTTTCATGTGATATCATCAAGTTTTTTAATTTTTTTAATTTTTATAATACTAGCACGCAATAAGTTTCTCTTGTATGAATTAATTCTTTTTAATTTTTTTGACATGATACTGAATCTTAATATCAGATCGTTCAGAAGAAACATTTGGTTTTCTTTACGAGATGTATATTAGGAAGTTAATTGTTCCTTGTTTTGCAGGTTGGTGGTTTGGGGGATGTTGTGACTGGTCTTAGTAAAGCACTACAGAAGAGAGGACACCTTTTGGAGATAATTATACCAAAATATGATTGCATGGAATATGACCGTATTCATGACCTTAGGGTACAAAGAATTGCTTTAGTTCATTTGGCTTTCATGCAAATTCAATTAAAAGAATCAATGCTCCAAGAGCATTTTACTTAATACTTATAACTTATGCAGGCACTAGATGCAGTGGTAGAGTCATACTTTGATGGACAATTATTCAAAAATAAAATCTGGGTTGGTACTGTTGAAGGTAAAGAATTATAGTTTTTCCTATAATAGGATTTTTTTGTAATTGTATTCTGACTCCAATTTTGATTCTGCAGGTCTTCCTGTGTATTTTATTGAACCACTTCATCCAGATAAGTTCTTTTGGAGAGGACAATATTATGGAGAGCATGATGATTTCAAACGATTTTCATACTTTAGTCGTGCGGCGCTTGAATTGCTTCTTCAATCCGGCAAGAAACCAGATATTATTCATTGCCATGACTGGCAGACGGCATTTGTTGTATGGAAAATATAAACTTTTGTTCTTAGGCTTTTCTTTCAGTAAAAGTAGATGTTTCATGTTGATGAATAATCCCTTACTACTTTCTCAGGCACCACTTTACTGGGATTTGTATTCCCCAAAAGGATTGAATTCAGCCAGAATATGTTTTACATGCCACAACTTTGAGTATCAGGGGGCTGCACCTGCCTCCGAGTTGGCATCTTGTGGTCTTGATGTTCAACAACAAAATAGACCAGATAGGATGCAAGATCACTCATCCCATGATAGGATCAATCCTGTTAAGGTTAGAATAGATGGGTTCACTTAAGACATTCATCAACAGCTCCAAAATTCTTAGTTCTTATTATATAGGTCTATATTGCAGGGTGCTATTGTATTCTCTAACATTGTCACAACAGTATCACCCACCTATGGACAAGAGGTGCGCTCTGCCGAGGTATGAATGTAGCCTAGTAATCTTTACATTCCTTTGTTCTGCCATTTTTTTCTTTCACGTTATCTAGAATTTTTATCATTGTCACTTACTGTCCATCAAAATAGACTATTGTTCTGTTTTCAGACAATAGTTGTTTCAGTGACAGTGATAAAATGTTTGATGGCAAGTATAGTTTTAATAACAATGGCAACATTAACAGGGGATTGTTAAGTGGTCCATGTATAGCCTTGTTCTTTATTATATTTAGCTTGTTGGAAAGATGATTTGCTGTACAGTGTTATGAACAATGGGCCTTTATTGTTGTTAAGTTTCGACCCACAAGCTTAAGTAGAAGGGCCCAACTTAGCGTCCAACTCTTAACACTATCCATGTGTGATACTTCAACAATTGTCTTATATCTGAAATAATAAATTCCTCACAGTTCATTTTACTGCAAAAAATATGAAAGAGCTCTGGCAGTTGGATAGTGTCATGAAAACTGTCAATAGTACTTATTATCTAGATTTGTCATTACAATTCATTGCTCAAAATTTGATGAGAACTTTAAGATTGTTAAAAGAGGGGTGATATTGCATTCTTCTACCAGCTAAGCCTTTTTTATTCAAAACTTACATGCACACTGTTGTAGCAACTACATCTTTAGATACTATTTGAATTGAAGAGCATGGTATCTTTTTCATCTTTTGGTTTTGACTTCTCGCAATAAGAATGTGTACTGATTAGAATGTGGTAATTTCTGGTTATGTTCATGCAATTTATTTTTTCTTGATTAATGTTATTGAACTCCTTGGCAGTTGGTTTAAGTCAAACCTGTAGAATTCCTCCCATTCATATCATTTACATAACAAATGTATTGGTTTAAGATGACATGATAGACTCTGCTTATTTTTCTCAACCTTATATTCTTTTTGAAGAAAATGCTGATTTAAAAGAGGGATAATTCTAACTAAATTATCCTGGATTTTAATGAATGTGATTATGACCCCATAGTTTACTAATGTGGAAATCATGCTATTTTCATCTATATTCTACAGGGAGGTCGAGGTCTCCAGTCAATACTTAATTTTCACTCTAAGAAGTTTGTTGGAATATTAAATGGAATTGATAACGATGCATGGAATCCTGCCACTGATGTGCTTCTCAAAGTTCAGTATAGTGCCAATGATCTTCAAGGGAAATCAGAAAATAAAGTAGCTCTGAGAACATATCTAGGACTCTGTTCATCTGATGTCAGGCAACCACTGGTAATATTATTTTTAGAAAGCACCAATTGATCAATGTTGCGCTTATGGTTGCATGTCTACCCGTTTCTTTTAAGAATAAGATTTATTGTGATTTCCTTCGTATAGAATGTTAGACATATAAAGTTGATATGTTCCCCTTAAAGTTATATGAGGGTCTTGTTATGATATAGAATTGTTATGCATTGTGTGAAGACCCATTAAACCTTATAGCTTCATGCTAAATTTTGTTTCAACAATGGTCCATTAAAAACTATACACATGAAAGCTAAAAATATGTGTGCGCATTCATCTTCACTGTTTGTCCTGGTAAATGAAGATCATTATTCTGTTGGGATAGCAAAAAAAATGACATTCCAAAACTCTAAAAAATGAATGATGCGGCACTTAATGAATTCATGCTACTTTGTTACTGTTAAAGTAGTCTGATATCAAGTAGATATAAGGTTTCTACCACTAAATAAATATCTTAGGTTGGTGCGTCTCTCCTCCCATTGCCGCTTATGTCATTTGCATGCTTACCTTTACCTTTACATTTCATGAAAAAAACTGTTTGTAACTGCTTTTGCTTATTCACATTATTTTGTCCATATATACAACTTAAACTACTACTATAAAAGGAGGGAGTAGGAAAATCTAGCTAAGAGGGGCATGCAATAATTTGATATGATTTAAGTGATCTGGTATAAAAATGATGCATGCTGCTAGCATGCTAGAATTTCAGACGTTTGTGTCATCATGAGTTCTTTCATACAGTAATTATTTTCTAGTCGTCTTGATTTATGGTGCTGGTAGAAGGCACGTCATACATATTTATTTTGATTATTGCTGAAGTTTTATGCCTTCTATGTGGCGCTAAATAGATTGGCTGCATAACAAGATTGGTTCCACAGAAAGGTGTGCATCTTATTAAATACGCAATGTATAGAACATTGGAGCTTGGAGGGCAGTTCGTACTTCTTGGTTCAAGCCCCGTGCCTCAGATTCAAGTAAGCCTTTTCTTTTCTTTTCAATAAATTTAGTTGTCATCTTATTATAAGTCTTCTGTCTTCTAATAAATACACTGAACTATTTTGAACTAGGGATTAATCATGTCAGGGCTATAAAATATGCATGGAAATTCACTTTTACTCTTTTCACTGACATTAACTCTTAAGTATTTGTATGAAAGTACTGGAGAAGAAGAGATTTTAGCTTGCAATCATTTGAAGGAAATCCTCCTCTCTCTCTCTCTCTCTCTCTCTCTCTCTCTCTCTCTCTCTCTCTCTCTTTTCTTTTTCTTTTTTCATTTTAGGCAGTATTTTCTTTCTCTTGCTAAATAATAAACAAATAAGATCCTTGCTCAATCTTATGGCTGTGTATATGGGATACCCTTTTTGAAGGCAAGAATCCATTTGACAATACTTTGGAACCAGTGAGACTCCTTGAGGCTATAGTCTGATGTAAAAAGAAGAAAACCTTATTGTTATCCTGATTTATGGTTTATGATCCATATGCTGAGATTACATTAAACTGTTCAATAAACATGGTATTGTGTTGTCTGTAGCTTGTGTCAATTATCATCTTAAGCCTTCACCTTTCCTACTCTCCTATCAATATGCTAATTTTATCTACTGACAAGGCTATTATTTCTGCTTCTCGATCTTGAGTAGAAGGAATTCGAGGATATTGCAAACCAGTTTCAGAATCATGGGGACATTCGGTTGATATTGAAGTATGACGAGTCTCTTTCCCATTCCATATATGCAGCAGCTGATATGTTTATCATCCCATCCATCTTTGAGCCTTGTGGCCTTACGCAGGTATAATATTCTTGTCGGTTGTCACTAACACTATATTGCGCACCAAAAAAAAAAAAAAAAAGATAAAGAGGAGAAAAAAGAGCAGTCCTTTTTTCATCATCTGGTCCTACACTCCTACCTAGTAGTGGATAAGTTTAAGTGAAATGTTTTGTCATTAAGAACTGAAACCTTGAAAAGATGGATTCGTTAAACCTTTGGTTTCGTCTTGGACATAGGGTGTCTGCGAAGAAATTCTCTATGCTTTTTATGTATGTAGCCAAGCAGAGCTAACAAATTCGAGGTTTGGGTCGGGTTGAAAAGACTTCCCGAACTCGATCTGCAAGTGGTGTGGGTTCATCGCGGAAAATGAGCGGGTTGCTTGACCCAATCCATTCTTTTCAATCTGATTGCCTGCTGTCTGCATTTCGATCCGACCTGAAATTCAGTGGGACCTATTTTGTGCGACCTGAACCCACTAAAATCCGGGTAAGATTTTGGGTGCCCATGGGTTCAGGTCCAATCTATATCGACACTTTTGAATAGTAGGACTATATAGTATCAGATTGAATTCTAAGCATATAATTATGCTTATTTCTAGTATAAGTTTAATTAATTGATTGATTTACTTGCAGTTGATAGCAATGAGATATGGTGCTCTACCAATTGCAAGAAAAACTGGTGGTCTAAATGATAGGTGGGTGTCGCATTTTAGTTACAGTCAGTTCATAATGTGACGCAAATCCATTGTTCTAATTCATTCTGTTTGAAAATCAGTACTCACGCTCTAATTTCTTCTTCTGTAGTGTTTTCGATATCGATGATAATACGATTCCTCATGAGTATCGGAACGGGTTCACGTTTACAACTGCAGATGAACAGGTATTTCATGTCACGAGTTATTGCAATGAATCTAGTAGCATAGTTCTTAATTTGTTTTCAATCATTCCTGAAAATAAATGAATAAACCCCTGTGACAGTCATTAAACCACGCGATGGAGCGAGCATTTAACCACTACAGAAACGACGAGAACTGGGAACAGCTTGTTCAGAAGGTCATGACTATTGATTTCAGTTGGGATTCTTCAGCAGTTCAGTACGAGGATCTTTACTCGAGGTCTGTAGCCCGAGCAAGGTCTACTCGAACTTGAGTTTGTTTCCCCGATTCACGAGCTCTTGGATTGAGCATCATTGTGTTTATGATCATGGCTCCGAGTTTTACGGGAGATCATCTTGCTCTCGTCCGCGCCCACAACGAATAGTATCGCCCTTGAAGTGATTACCAATTTAATTTTGTGGTTAAATTTAAATGTCAATTCATTTTGTTCATATAATAGTCCCTTCCACAATTGATGTATATTAGGTTAAAAACATAAAATCCACTTTCTTGTATATGGTCAAAGGTTAAATCCGTGCAAGATTCATCAAAATAAGGCATGAAGATGTGTATTTATTACTTGGAACATAAATTAGAAATTGTAATATACATACGATTATTCATTTCTTACACACCAATTTTTGTGATTCCATAAATATTATTTATTTTGTTATGGGCATGGATAATTTTAGTACTTGGAAAAATATTGGGAAATTAATGTACTTGGAATTCTTGAGGTATATATTTGAAAATTTCCCAGTGGGTGAGATTTTTTTTGTGATTGGAAAAACTGTATTTGAACCCGACATGAATGAGGTACAGGTTTTGTGCGGGTTGAGTTGCGGGTTTTACCTAGGTGTGTACGTTTTTTTCTTAATCAGTAAATGTAGCAACCGAGACTTAGAACATGAATTTTTAAGAGGCAAGTGTTGTTAAGTCACTTGTTTCGTTGATAGTTGTTTAGATGTACGGGTTTGTCTTATATTACACTTGAATGAAATTTCAACTAGGGTTAAATATTAGTCGGCTTCTTTTTCATAAAACATAAAACTGCAAAATGTAGGTTGAATTGGCATCTCTAGCCTATGAACAGCCTGTTTTTGTCTCTTTGCTACTTCAACACTGAAGATTGTAGGAGAATACTATGGGCAACCAATGTTAGCTTCATTTGCAAGATTTTTAGTTCTCATAAACTAAAAGTTAAAACCTTTTAGGCTGATTTTTGAAGGTTTAAAAGTACTGGGGGGGGAAAAAAAAACAGACTAAATTTGATCACAAAACCAAAACCATCTTTCCCATTTCCTTAAACAAATTTGCATGTCCACCACCAAACCCAAACCCAAACCCAAGCCCAAACTCATGACTCTCTCCTAAGATACAATTCACTTTCCGGGAACAAAGTTGGTGGCAAAGGCCCAAGCATTGTTGTTGACTGGATCC
>JAYMTE010001392.1:0-13491 GCA_036897545.1 Pelargonium fulgidum
AAAGGCCCAAAGCCAATCCCAGGGAACAGTGAAGCTTCATAGGGACTTTTTGTCCAGGTGCAGGTAGTTCGCATCTTCACAGACATGTCTACTTCAGATAGCGCGGTAGAAGATTGAAGAAACGGCCCACAAAACTTTAAGTTTGAATAGGGAATATACTAAGCAACTGTGAAACAAAGCAATAGCTATTCATGTCAAAAATCAGGACCGCTTCCTCTCCGACATGGGCATCACCGGAAAGTGCCGCAACTGCAACTCCCGCGTTGGCATCATAGTCAAGAACCCCCTTGTCGGAGAATCCGACCATTTTTGGACATTTGATGATTTGAATATCACTTTCTACAGCGAGAAAATGTCTCGGGAAAAAGATTCTTGAGGGCCAACAAAACCAAGTTTCTTCTGCGCCAATTATACAATTATATTGTAAGAATTACAGCTAAGAGGTTGCAGAACAGGATATAAATATATATATATATTTATATCCTAGAGAGAGAGAGAGAGAGAGAGAGAGATACTATCAAACACACAAAGGTATATATATGAATAAATTGAACTTATATAGAAGATGCTATTGTGGATATCAAGAGTTGTATCTGGTTTTATCCTTCACTATTTGAAATCTTTTTGGCAAAAGTTAGATGGACAAAGTAAATTACACTGCTATAAATAAGAGAGTACATGAGTCCTATAACACCATTTGTAAGGGTTTTCTGAATTTTCCTACTAGAAGCCATTGTATCCAGAAATTTGTTCTCATATCCATGAATATACGAGACATAACTATATGCTTATATCAGATTGATGTTTAGAGCACTGTTCTGAACATTATTGCTGCTCCAAATTTTTAAGAAATAAATATAGTTACTACGCATAAGAAGGAATTACCTTAAGAACCTCTTTAGCCTTGTCATGTCCATATCCATTAGCAAGCTGGTAATCTCCATGTAAGTTATTTGATACAACTGTCATTTCAAATGTAGCTGCATTGTCGTCCCATCCTAGGTTCCCTTGATAATCTGCCGTGAGCTGATTTCTTGTCGTAGCCTAGAAGAAGAGAGCACCAACACTAAAGGAAGCTAGTTTTGATTCTTTCCTATGAAAATGCAAAGGTAGGACAAAAACATACCTGCAAATAGCTCCCACTCTTAAGTTTGATATGAACCCTACTGTCATTTCTTTCGACTACAAATGTTTCAGCTGTTGAAGGTGATCCTGCCATTGCAGAGCACCCTTGGCCATCACATGTCAGAAACTTCCCTTGAGAAGTGCGGAACTGAAATTCTGATTCAGAAACTCTCCATAACTGCAGGAACAAAACTGTCCATAACTAGTCTCTTTACATCTCAATAATGTATTATATCATCCAAAAGATAATGATATCTCATTTATACGGCATAAGATGTATAATCTCAAGTCCAGCTACTCTATAACCAATAATGCAAGGTAAAACGGTATCTTCCCTCTATTATTATGGAAAATGCAAGTGCAGTATCAGTGGATCTAGTAAAAAGACTTTGTATTCCATGGTTGATGAAGTATCGTGAATCAAATGTTCAAGATCATTAGAAATTTTCAACATATATCTAAGTAGCAAATCTAATAAACTGATTACATGAGGAAACAAAATAACCAATAATGGGCATTAGATTAAATCCTTACAGTTACAAGAAAGATCATTTATATTAACTTATACTTGTCCTATATAAACACCATCCTTGCTAAATTTATTGTCTCAAAATAAGTTACTCTTTTTCTTTTGGC
This sequence comes from Pelargonium fulgidum, assembly GCA_036897545.1. Lineage (NCBI taxonomy): Eukaryota > Viridiplantae > Streptophyta > Magnoliopsida > Geraniales > Geraniaceae > Pelargonium > Pelargonium fulgidum. The sequence continues at coordinate 1,762 of JAYMTE010001392.1, forward strand.
AATTGAGCTATCCATGAATTACACAATTAGATACCTTAGATAAGAATTAAGACAGTGAGAACCAATCGAACTAGTTACGACAACGCACATAGAGGCGGATGGGAAAAATCAAGCACTAAAAGTCAGACATGAACACTTATTTTTGGACGGAATGGGTAACAACTACCGGAAAGTTAGAAGATAAACATGAACAGGCAGGCGTCTCACCGTGAAGGTTTCCCACGAAGATGCAACATCTCTGTCAACCGAAACACCCATGCCACCCCCATTCTCTGCTGACACAAACTTCTGCAATGTCACTGACATGAATTGGACACCAGTACCATCCTACACTTCAAAAGGGTTGTGACTTTTGGGATCAATCATGAAAACCCACATACAATTCATGAGAAAAACAAGCTTACAAGCATGTCAACGTTGGGAATTCCATCAAACAGGGAAGGTTTAATCCAACCCTCCACAACCAGCCACCCTCCCAAGTTCACTCCTCTCACTTTAGAATCTCCTCGCAGTCCCTCCACTTAAATCAAAACAAAACATTACAAAATAAACAAATAACTTACAATCTCAAGAAACATTCGGAGAAACCAAGAGGAAATATGACTTGACAGAACTCACCTGAGAAAGCTCTGGAAAAAGTGACCCACCAACACATCAGAAATGCACAAACCCATTTGCTGAAAACAAGTGCCATTAATAATGCAAAAGAGCTAAAATTTTGAATCCATCGGCTAATGGAGATGAAACCCAATATAGAATGATGAAGATTACACAAAATCCCACTTGAGAGAATCTCAGTAATTCCTTTCTTATCAATCAATTAATTCCAAATACAACCTTGAAAACTATCCAAAAAAAGACCTTTTTGATTAGTGTTAATCACTACTTTATTATCTGAACCAGACAAAGAAGACAAATCAAAACCCATTTAAAAAGGGACAGTAGAAAAGGAAAATTACAATATTGTATGGTACAAGATAACAGAAAAGTGTTCATGTGTATGTAGTGTGTCAACTGGAAAGGAATGGGAGTGACAAAGAACACTTTGGTTGCAGATTTGGAGGAGTTTGTGGGGTTGCTTCTTCGTAATTGGCTGAAATAAGAAAGGTGAGTCTGAAAAAGAAGAAGCTGCTCATTCGGTGCTAGTTCCATGCTTTACTACTTCCACCGCCTTATCTACAACTTTGCTTTCTTCGATATTAGATTGCCCAATGTGATTACTAACTTAAAATTTACAGCCAAGATACGATTGGTCAAACGGTTTAAACATTTTGAAGTCACGGATCTTTTCATAGCTTTCATATTTTTCAGTATTTTTTCTCATGTTGGTATATTGCCTACGTGTTTATGTCATGTCATTATCTTAGGAACGTCAAAATGTCGTGTTATTAAACTATTTATGTCATATTACTAGGATTTAACGACTCAATTAGATGTATTTAACAATGCGTACTGAATTGGTTTTAACATAAGATAATGTAAATAATGTCATTTGTAAGCATATTTTAAAAGTTATTTGATTTGAGTCCAATCCAATTGAGATGTCGGTTTAACACAAAACAAACAAAAAAAAAATGTTGGCAATGGATAGGTTCTTCATGCTATACATATAAAATGATGGGCCTTGACAAGTGAAGCTGTAGTCGGCCCATGATACTAATAAATGGTGGCCCATACTAATTGAAATTTAGTGTCATACATTACATGTTATAATTCTTAATTCTAAGTTGATATATATTTGCTTATCATCAAACCCTCCAAAGTGTTTTCAATACCAAGAATCGTTCAAAATTGGATTCAAAGAAAAATATTTATTAAAAAAAAAAAAAAATTGCCATGAGATTTAAATAAACATTATCAATTTTTAATTAAAATAAAAAAATCCTCGTTTTATGATGTAGGAGAAGTAGGCTATGTTATAGCCAGGCAGGAGTTTTTGTCTGTGTCCCTTGAAAATTAGCAAATTATTCTCACGCAAATGGAATCTCATCAACTTTCTCAATTTTTGTCTGAATTCTGAAATGAGGCCCATAACACTATTTAGCTATGCAAATTGAGGTGGTTTTCATACTTTCCTAAATATTTTCACATTGTAAGATTCGAATTCATAATTTTAACTAAATAAATGTGATACTCTAACTATTGAGAACTTTATTTTACTTTTCCAACTCAAAGAAAAACATTGATTTAAAAGAAAAAAAACTCATAGAAAAGCGTCACATGTAAGAGTGCAAGACGCTTTTTTCCTTTTTAAAATGAATCTCTTAATTGTATGTATATAAAAAATTATGTAGAAGTTAGTTAGTAATATACATTTTCTTTTATATCCTCATAATTACATTGCCTTATAACACATTTAATGAATATTTATTAATTATTATAAGATACAAATTAATAATTCATGCATAATAATTTTCTTAATAATAAAATAAGAACACTTATTTGAAAAAATTGAAAGTGATTTGTGACTTTTTTTTATAAAAAAAAACACTCGCACACATACATACATATATAAGAATCAAAATGGCAAACAAAAATCAATTTAAAAAAGTTTGATATAGAAGAAGTCGTGATTAAAATCTTTCGTATTAACTTAACATATATAATGAATATATGAACATATAGGATTAAAGCACTAACTAGTAACATATGTAATCTTGAAAATCTATAAGTTAACTTTTAACAAGGTTTGCAATAGTTACCCATTGAAGTTGATGAAATAACAATAAAATTATGAAAAGAAAGTGCATTGTTGTGATTATAGCACCAAATTTGCAAAAACTATTTTCCTCGTACTTGCTTTGGTCCATCACATAACTCTGGCAGTTTCTCTGCCTTTCTACACTTTTCCAAGCTTTGTTTAGAATTTTCTTTGGATTCAAAGTACCAAAAAATTATTAAAAAACATAATTAAACAGAAAAATAAATAAATAAATAAATATATAATTGAAGCATTTGAAGAAGAAAAAAGGGACATAAACCATCCAAATTACTGGGTCCCAAGATACAGTCAAGTCATACTGATCAATGCAAGTTGGTGCTTTCATTTTAAGTTTACAATTAATTAGTACAATCATAATTCATAATTAATCCAACAAGATTTCCAAATATATGGACCCTATTTTAAAAGTTAAGCAATTTACTGTATATGCCTGTTGTGTTGTGTTGTGTTGTTTGTGTGTGATTCTTAGAGCCATTTTCGTTGCAAACAATATATATGCACTAGCTGATATTCTGTAGGTCCCTCCCTCCAATGCAAGAACTTGCCTATTATGCTCACTTATTATTCCTGTTTTTCCATGGTGTAGTCATCTATGTGGTATCAATCAATTGAAATATTTAAAATATTTTCAAGTTGTTAAATGGCCTTAACATGTGGGTCAAGTTGTATATACTTAATTTGATTATATACTCTACATTATACATTATGTAAAAAAAACTCAACTTAGATATGGTGAAGTTGGTTTCAAACCAAAAACTTAAACTGATTTATTGACACTTATTGTCCTCGTGTGCATGTTTGATAAGAAAGATTGACTTGAACATAACGTATATGGTAAACTTAATTCAGGAGTATCATTTAACCCCCCACACCCACGTGCCAAATTGAACACGAGAGATAAACCTAGATGCTACACGTGGATATGTGAACTTTAGTCGAGAGTAAAAGGTAGATGAATCACTAGCCCTAAACAAAATCAGCTCTAATATGCTAAATTTGACTTCAACCCAAATCTTAAGTTGATTTCTAAAAGTATATTTGCACTACTAATTGTTTGATGAATAAAGAAAAAGTTTTACTCTTTGATTAATCGTTAAATATATGTTTGAGCTTGGATTATGTGGTTTTACTTGGCTCGAATATGATTTGGTCAACGGAAAATACATGTTAAATTTAGTGCACACAAAGTCTGTTCAAGAATCATCATTACTTATTTATTTAAGGGAAAAAAGGAGGGGATTGAAATAATTGATACCAAGTTTTGAAGAGATATGGAAGGTGTGATTGGAATATAATTGTGGTTAGAGATAATGATATTGCACCAACAACTCCATTGATTAATGATATTCGTCTTGAACCTTCCTTCACTACTCATTTTAATTAATTTTGCTATGTCGATGGCTATAGCAGAAACAGATTCATATACTCATATACACACACACACATATATATATATTTACAGCACATAGTTTCAGTTTCATCTATATATATGATTATTGATTAGAAGAAGAAAGAAATATGCTCGTCCAAGAGAGACAAATAGAAAAATATAAAGACCATATTTGACAGTACGTACGTGTACGGTCAAAACGAATATCGATATTTGACTGTCTGGATCATTTCACATCTTCACAAATATAATTGTGCTCATATGAGATTTACCAATCACTTCACAGGTAATTAACTCTAAAGTGTGTCTATTAATTGAATAAATACATATTAAAATATTCAAGATTTGATTAGTATTATTTTTCTGTTGGTGCCAATTGACCAGTGATCATACTCAATCCACTTGCAGACTCTACGGTATCGTCTCCGGCCGGCTTCGTATATATATGCAAATTGGTGTCATTAACTATATATGTGTATATGTAGATTGATTATTTTTTCTTTTTAATTTTCTGTTTTAAATAGTAAGTTAGTAGTTATGTTATTAATATTATTTGTTTCTTCCAATTTCTTAGTGGATGTTGATTTATATCTTTCATTATTAGAAGTTTTGCTTTGTTTTTTCATTATGAATAGGTAATTTGCTTGAAATTGTTGTGCATCATATGTTTTTGAAAAGATTAAAGGTTGGTCTTAATATTCTACTATTACCATCTAGATTTTAACCATATATAACATATGTTAAACATTCGAGATATTTGAATCAAATTACTCATGTTATGGCATTTGGTTTGATGTCATATCTTACTAAAATTTGTAATTAATCATTGATATCAATAAAATTTATATATACTCAAAAAATTTGCACAAATTATATTTGAAAGAATATTCTTAGACAAACAATCATATATGGTGACATAAAAAAAAAGTGATGGAAGTATACTACTGTTCATCAAGATTTGTATGTCTCATAAAGAATGGCAAATGTATGTATGATCTATATGATTCAGGTTACTTCCTTCAAAAAAAAAAAAAAAGTATGGTTCAGGTTACTGTATATAAAAAGTTTGGTTGCAGACAACACTTTCTTTTTACATGTCTTGCCTTTATTTTTCACCTCACTTTTTGAGAGATTTGATATCAGAAAGCCTATAAATGGTTGAAACCACAGAAAATCTTAAAAGGAACAGAACTGTAACAAAGTGTACAACCAAACCCAGAAAGAGATCATCCATGGATTTGGCTTAACGTTGATTTGTTAATTTATCACAAAAGAATTTAATATAAACGACAATGATATGCTCAATTCAATGCACTTTTTAAGGAGTGTCGACTCTAGTCTTAATAAGCACAAAATTCAACAGTAGCAACAATAAAATAAATAAATAAAAATTATATGAGAATGTGATGATCCATCCACCAGCTTGCAGCTAGCAGTAGCAGTAGCACAGATGTTGTTGGTTGGGTTGGAGTTGATGCATCTTAAGTGTTTGTTTCTCAGATAATTCGAACACTTTTTTAATTTATTGCTAACATTATCGACAATCTGCTCCTCATTCTATGCATATATATATTTGTACATGTTAATTAGCACATGTAAAGAGAAATCACAACTATATAGCATGTACCTTACCTAGCTACTCATTGATTTCTTCAATATCAAATACAAAATCATAATTTTATGAATATAAATTATGTGCGAGGGCATTATCGTCAGTATTGTATACGTAGCTAGACGAATATCTAATAGGTATAAAAACGCGTTTATTCAGTTTTTTGTAAGAGATTTGATTGAAATTGATCAATCGCATTTAATTATAAGTAACACTTAGAACATTAGGTAAGTCAGAACCTAAAGACAGCTATAATATTGTACGAGAATAATATAGGCCACTTGATCAACTTACCAAAAACAGAATAATCCCACTTGCTAATACCACCTTAATCATGTTACAAACCAGATCTGGTAACCTTGGACTACCAAATAAATGCCCAAAGTTTTCTTGATTATATACATTTGTAATATTATAACTTATAGTGCATCTTTTTTAAAACCAAAAGGTGGGATAAAAATCATCAACTAGCTAGCTCACACACGGTAATTAGTATCTCCAAGGATTAATATTGTTGCATTTACATGAAATCACATAGTAATTATTAGTATTAACTGTTGCTCAATTTGTTTATTGATCAAGATAATTAAGTAATGGCACCTGGCAATTTCTCACTTTGCGAAATAGATTAATATTATGATATTTTATACATATTCACATGCATAGGTGACGTGAAATGTCATTTACGACAGTGGCCTTGATGTTACAATATATTAATTTAGCTCAGCAAATCAAAGAAAATATTGCATTTAGGTTTCGAAAATTCAAAAATATCAACTTTTTATAAATGTATATACATTGGAGAGGGAGATCGGAATGGAATGTTTTATTTATTGAAATAGCCGTATAGTATGTGGGTGCATTGGAACTTGGAATTAGATTAATTATAGGAAGATGGTAATTAAAAATTAGATTGCATGTTTAAAGCAGAACCATATATATACGCTTATAATTAAGTGGTATTTAATTAATTAAGTAGGCCAGGTAGTAATGTATTGTACAAAAACATTGGAAGAACGAGGAATTGCTTGGTCTTTATCGAAAATGATTGCAATTTACAGAGTGTTTGTTTAGTCAGTGACTCACATGATTAGAATCCAAACAAGACATCGATTCCTTTGCTTTAATATAATGTTACTATTTATAGTCCACGCATTACTATATGTGTATATGCTTCTTCTTGTTTCGCATGCACACAAAGATTTGTTACAAGCTTCTAATTAGGGTTGTTGAAACTTGATCAATAAGGCCATCTTTTTTTCTTATCTAGAGGAAACCACCAGAAAATGGAGATGGTGGAGGTGAGGTGGTTTTGTAATAAATAGAAAACAAGATATGAAATATTAAACAGAGATTAGTTAGTGTTGTATATTTACTTTTCCGTCATTGTGGAAATGTGTTCTAACAATATAATATTTATAAACAAACTCAAATTTGAAACATTAATCCAAAATAACGCAAATAAAATTCAATAAAACATTTTGAAATGAACCAAAACAATCTAACATTAAATATTCACATTTTAAGATATAACTCGAAAGTGATTGAGAGAATAAATCGTCATAGGAGTCTATTCCCAACGAGGAAAAAGAAGCCCTTTGACATAAATGAGACAAATGAAGGCAACCCCCACCAAATTATCATTGGGGACAAAGTTCGACGCAATGAGAGGTAGTTTGTCTTAACGAAAAGAAGCATGTGGCTAAGTCATTATGCCCATGAGACCATTCTTGTTGCGACAAAGAATATAACGGTGACATCGCCCATGAGATTTGTCTTCTTCATGACGAAGCACAGTGAACCATCATGGTTAGTTGTTTGTTCAGTTCTTTTGCACTCGGATCACTTTTAAGACCTCGGGAATTAAGGCCCTGCCCTGGACTTATGCATCATAATGAGTGTTCAGATTTCCTATTCATGTCACTCCCAAGGACTCCGCTTCAACGCTTAGTCTCTACAAGATTTTTCCAAAAACTCTTCTCTAAATGTAGGACGAAAATGCATCCCCACCTCACAAAACTCCATCAAGGCCACCCGCCTTACCAGACCTCTGCCCCAATGTCTCGCTCGGTCTGAATAATAAGACGCTACCTGAGTGGTTGAGGTTTTTAGGGGAATCCATTCTCCCCAAATACCTCTTCTTTAGTGAGAGGAAAGAGTTCCACAATTTATATAAGACTTTCTCTATTTAAAAAGTTCTCTAGAGTCTTAGCGAAGCGTAACTCAGATCGATTTCCACGATTAAAATTCTTATAATTACTCTCATGCACGAGATGATTTTTGAAGAACAAATTTATTTGGGTCACCATAAAAGTGATGTATTACCCTTGCACATGCATCAGGAATTCAGAAAAGTGGACCTAAGCCTCCAAATCAATAGTCAAATTTTCAAATTTATAACACTTTTAAGACATCTTTCCTAAGATAAGGACTTGGTGCTACTGTAGTCACACTTAGGAAATTAAATCCACTTATGTGTTTGAGTGATGAATGATCAGGTTATGAACATATTCATCTTGAAATCTTTTTAATTGATGATTGCAATGATAAAGCAGTTTTGATAGACTAGTAAAATTAATCCTGAGGGTTTCCAAAAACTTCTTTGCAATAGTGTTTAGACTAATTTCTAGAGAAGCTAATTTTTGTGTTGACTACCTAACCAAATGATATAATTAGTTTCACACGATCGAATATTTATATGTATTTTTATAACACGTATGTAGATCGAATATGTACATGTATTTCTCTAACACGTATGTAGGCTGTATTAGGTTGTTGTCCATGACTGTTTGGTTAATAGTAACCCTAGAGACTCACTCCCACTAACTTTTTTACAATGTATTAAGTACTCTTTTCAGAGGAAACAAAAAAACACACTTCTGAAAATAAAACATTATTTTATTCCACTTCTTCCCGATTCTTCAATTCTCATGTGCAATTTGCCGCACTAGAATCACAACTTGGCGTATATTGTATTAATCTACTCCATTGTTTATTAAATCTTCCTAACCTGAGAGAAAATGGGATGTTAAATTAGGTCTTTAAGAGAACCAAAACTCATATACTGTCCCAACACAAAACCTACTATATCTACAGTTCAAGAAATAGAGAACCCAAAATTTTCCAATAATCTTTGAGAGAGAGATGGCACTTTTAGAAGCTATGTTTCAACAACAACAACAACAACAAGACCTTTTTGGCTATGGCAGCACCTCCAAGGACCTCTATGCCCTATTAGCTACTTGCTATGAAGATCATCAAGAAGACCATTTTCACAAATATTTCCAGCAGCAACAACAACAACCATTAGTATCAACTTGGGATTCCCCGGAAAAGTACATGGTGTGCGATGCAGCGGGGGAGCAAGTTCCAGCTCCGGCAACAAACCCGGGACGCCGGAAGAGAAGAAGGACAAAAACCTTAAAAAACAAAGAAGAGTTGGAGAATCAGAGGATGACACACATTACTGTCGAAAGAAACCGCCGGAAACAAATGAACCAATACCTTGATGTCCTCCGTTCCATGATGCCTCCATCTTACGTTCAAAGGGTAAGTATTTTATTATTCATAGAACCCATAGTTTTTGAAGTTTTGTTCTTAGAAAAAGAACTCGCGATTTGTAACAAATTTTTTTTTTTATCAAAAATATATGAATTTCAACCACAAAATATAGTTTGTGACGGAACTTTAACATAATAAGTTCTGTAAGTGTTTGAGTGTCACAAATAGATGTAACAAATTAAAATTTATGTCACAATTTGCAACAAAACTGTGTCGAAAATTTTCTTTCACATATTTCCGTCACACTTTGCAACTTTTCTTGGAATGTTATTAATTGTTTGAGTGCCCTACAGGGTGACCAAGCATCGATTGTGGGGGGAGCTATTAATTTTGTGAAGGAGATGGAGCATCTGCTGCAAAGCCTTGAAGCCCATAAACAAATGAATACCAAAAAGCAACAATCTGATTCAGATTATTATCATTTTAATAATAGTAAGTCTGATCTGTTCTCAGACTTCTTTGTGTTTCCTCAGTACTCAACTCGGTCCGATGGGGCCGAGTCGCCGGAGGGGAGTTGTGAGTCAGCGGCGGCGGCGGACGTAGAGGTGACATTGGTGGAAGGTCATGCCAACCTGAAAGTGCTGTCGAGAAGACAACCGAAGCAGGTGGTGAAGATGGTGGCTGGCTTGCACTCTCTCCGCCTCTCGGTTCTTCACCTTAATGTCTCCGCCACTCATCACCATGTCCTCTACTCTTTCAGTGTCAAGGTAATTTAGTTATTTCATCATCATATATATATATATGCACTTTTGCGTATTTATTTTTACGAGAGTAAAAAGTTTGAATCAAATAGTTAATGGTTGATACTCAGTAACACATAGAAAAAATAGATCTAGGTATGTAAGCTCGGCGTTCACAAATTTATCACGTTGGATATGAGAGTTAGATCATTCTCATTGACTTGATTGAGTCTTTAGCTTATGTTCTTTTCTTTTTATTTGTATAACTGTACTTTGTAAACAAATTTAAACTTTCGATCGGGAGAGATGCATATCTTAAATGACTTAGTCATTTCTAAGAGAACAAATAAATAAAAATCCCTATAGAATAGGTTTATTGGTGCATATTTTTCATGTGAGGAAAAGTTCCACTACAAAAGAAAAGGTTGGGTTTTGCAATTTGAGAAAATATTACTCAGAATGTACCTTAATTTGCGACGAATTTGTATCAGAATTTGCGATGACCAATTTCTCTAGCAAACTATGCTAGGATCTAACTAGTGAATATCCATAGCTAATCTTGCAAGGGATTTAGCTAGCTAGGAGATAGTAAAGTTACTTGCAAAATTGCAACATCAAGTTCCTTAGATAGGATTCCATCACTTTCCCTAGCAAATCTTTTTTGCTTCCAACTGTTTCTTTCTAGATTAATTTAGCTATGACCAACTTTTGGCCCTCGCTAACGTCTGTTGCAAGATCATTGTTTTTTCTTTCTTTTTTGTTTTGTAGTATTCGTAACGCCTAACAAAGAATTTTGGTGTCCATTAAGTAAAAAATTAGGGTTTAAATAATAATATACCAAAAAATCTCAACTAACAAGTAGAATAGGTATGTGTAACCGAATATCATTTCAACTCACATAATTATACAAGACAACATATGTAGTACCTCACATGAATCAATCTAGATCCTAAATTTATAGGTAAATGGAGTTATGCAAAAAGGAAATAAACCAGGTTGTGGAGTTTATATTCTTCTCAACTGTAATATCAAACATTAATATTTTCAGTTCTTATATACATTGCAAATAGTTAATTTGTTTAATGTATGGATTATATGTTTATATTTTGGTTAATATGGTGCAGGTTGAAGATGATTGTGAACTAACTTCAGTGAATGAGATTGCAGCTGCTGTCCATGAGATGGTGGGTAGAATCCAGGAGGAGCCTAGCTTTAGTATTCAATAACCCTTAATTAACTTAATTAATCTCCATTAATTTGAATAAAATGGTTAGGAAATTTTATTTGTTATATTTTCTAGGAAAATTATGTACTATTAATTTACTTGAATGGGGACATCCTTGTTGCATTTCAGTTGTTTTTTTCCCACACAAAAAAAAGAAGAAAAAAGACAGCAAGATGAAATCTATGGATACATCAATAATGTCTTATAATTAGTGAGAACTGTTTAAATCTCAAGCATGATTTTAGAAGCTTGAATTTTTGTTTTATTTTGTTTAATTATGGTGTTTTGTGAACATGGTAGCTCTCCTCCTCGTTGTATCGTTGATTGATTTTGAATAATAGTTGGCTTTATTTTTAGAAATAAGATATTCCATGGTTATTAAATCAACTCCTACACAATGTTTTTCTTTGTAGGAGAACAAAATATTTTAATTTTACCTACCTTAAAAAAGTTACTTGCTTGTAATTTCATTAGAGTGTTATTGTTAGTATAGTTCTTTTTTTTTTTTTTAATATATAAGAAATCGGTATATTTTATTAG
>JAYMTE010001393.1:0-13490 GCA_036897545.1 Pelargonium fulgidum
TCAGCGGTTCAATAGGCGGTCTAACGGGCGGTTGAGCAGTTGGGGCGGTTCAGCCGATTTTTTTGAACATCCCTAATTCAATCGTACATCACGTGACTCTATCTAGTTACATAACAAACTATTAAAAACTTATGGGTGCCAAAAACCATTATCTTCAAGTAATTGTAGGGTAATAAATTCTTAAAAAAGCAAATAAATTATTTTAATCATCATAAAAATATCAATAAATATGAACACTTTCTCCAATTTTTAGTTGTATATATTTTTGCAATGTTTAAATAAAAATAGTATATAAAATGCAATTTAAATGTAAAAAATATTTCTTAAATTTTATAATTTCTAAATGACCATTATTATTTAATAACATATGCACCATACAGAATATATGACTAATAATATATTATGACACCTGCTGCAATTTCATAATAAATTGTTATCTCGCAATATATATAATTTAAAAAAATACATAAAAGTTTAATAATAATTACTTTTCTTGAAAATATTTATGTCTCTATTATTATTATTTTTTTTAAATTTATGTTCCTAATACTTATAATTTAGGAGAGAAAAATTCATACGTACCTCTTAATGGTAAGGCGCCGGCACACGGATTCCATTTCCAAATTACCAACAAAACGGAGAATCATTTCCTCAGAAAACAACACAACACTAGCCTAACGTCTCTTTTTACTGCTACCAAAAGTCGTCATCCTTTTCTATTTGATTATCAATTTTAATTGAGAAGCGTGCCCGCATTTTCCTTCCATGTCTCATCCATTTTCACGAAAAACAAACACCCCCTGCTAGAAGAAGATCCAGCCCCTTGCCAACAATCTCTCTTCTCTTCCGTGCTCCTCAATGGATTCAGCTTCAGCTCAACGTCGCCTTCGCGCCATCCACGGCCACCTCTCTGTCGACTCCGATTCTCCTAATCAGCTCTACTCAAATCCCACCGCCGGGGAGTTCGTCTCCGGTACGTATTTCTCTTGCATGAAACACAAAAGTTGTAGCAACTTTTTGGGTTTTATTTTATTTCATTGCTTTAAGGTCTCTTTTCGGTACTGTAGTTTTTGATTTTTGGTTAGCTTTTCAAATCGTTTGACTGATTGATGGATTGTTCTGTAAAGCAGTCTGTGTGTGACCGAAAGTTGGGTGTTCACTGTAGTACACAAAAAGGGATGTCCGTACAGTACTGATAGAGGGATCTTTTAGGGCCCGGTGTAATTTTGATTTCGAATTCGTACAGCTATTGCTGTCCAATTATATTGTCGAATTCGTACAGCTATTACAACAAGATTTAATTGGGACCCAAGAAGAAAAGTTATATTCCATCCATTCTAAAATTGATATTTCCCCTTTCGCCCCAATTGTATCTTATTGTAACAAACAACATACTCAATGTATTCTTACTAGTAAATCTTAGGAATATGATTGGTAATTCGTTCATAACTAGTAAATGGACAATTATTTTGGGTCAGTGGGGGGTATAGACATTACGGAATAGGATAGCCATAAGATTATTTAGTACTTTATTCTATAGAAGGATGTGGTCTAATAGACTTTGCTAGAATATGATTGGAATCATTCATGTGCGAAAATGCCCATCTTGCCACACACGTGATCTCTCTCACACACACATGTATTGGGTATCTTCTGAACTTATGCATGTGCATCAGTATCAAAGTTTTAAGTTTGCTGTGCCGGTTATTATATGATTCTTACAATGGAATGGGCAAACGACCCCACTTGTTTAGTTGGACAAAGATTTGTCACATAAAGTTTAAGGTGAAGATGATAATTGCAAAGACCAAAAAAAAAAAAAAAAAAAAAAAAAAAAAAAAAAATCTAGCCAAAGAAATATGACCATCCACTGTTCCAGAAATTTTCATTACATAATTTGAAGATTTATGCTGTAATTGTAAATGGGATGAAGTATGATTAGGAGCTTGGATTTATATGTTTTGGAGTTGTACTTGATATTGGAGTTTTCCTTTGTTCTCATGATTGGAGGTTTCCAGTAAGCATTGCTTTTTCAATTTTTTTCTTTTGGTGTGAATAAAGCATGTCTTTGAGATACCAATTACACAAATTTATCTGTATGTCATGAAGTTTAAGACTTGGGTTCAATTTTCTGTGTTGTTTTTTTACATGCTTTTACAATTTTTAGAGTTTAGTTCCAGTTGATATAGATTCTTATTGTCATGCCCCAAACATTCAATGTTGTTGTCTTGTGGGATTTATTTCGATGTGTGGCATAGTTCATAGCCTTGGCCTTCATATGGATGCTAGGGCAATGGTGTGTGATATTTTGAACAGTCTTTCTCTAATTGTTGCCAATTTCTATAGCTACTTATTCAGAAATTATGAGACTGAATTTAAGGTATTCTAAAACAATTACAATATTAATTATTAGTTATTTTTATACGGATCAGCCTTGTTAGCTGCCTAGATCATTATGTTTCCTTTTGCCACACTTTCTTGATTATATGTCAATGCATTCATATTGTGATTGCTTGTGTAATTTTAACAGAGCAAGGGTACAGTGTTGTACTTCCAGAGAAATTGCAGACAGGGAAGTGGAATGTATACCGGTATGATTTAACATTTTTCTTTGCCATGCTCAATATTTCCTGTTAACTGTTATGAAAGTATCATTTTTTTTATTGCAGATCTGCACTCTCTCCTTTGAAGCTTGTAAGCAGATTCCCTGATCATCCTGATATTGGTACATTGCATGATAATTTTGTGTGAGTGTTCTCCATTAATCAAGCCACTTTGTATCTTACTTTCTTAATTGTCAATACAGCAACAACAAAGCCATATCCCAAACAATATCAGGATCAGCTACATGAATCAATTAGCAAAACTCTTTGGGATCTTCTGATTGTGTTCCTCTCCTCCACTTTATCCTATCTAATGCTATCTCCTTAGTAAAGCCAAATGGTATCATGTCTTTCCTTACTGCTTCTTTCCATGTTAACTTAGGTCTACTTCTAGCCCTCCTAATTTCTCCCAATTGATTGCTCTTGCATTTCGTCACAGGATCAATATTCTCTCTATGCTCCACATGACTAAACCATCTTACAATTTCCCCGCATTTTATTTTCAATTGACGCTACACCTCGAATACTTTCATTTCTAGTTTTATTCTTTCATGTGTTTCCACACATCCAGTTCAACATTCTTATCTGTGCTACCTGCATTTTATAGCTTTGTAGTCTCTTTGGAGACCAACATTTAGTGCCATATAATATAGCTGGCCATATTGCTTCCCTATAGAACTTTCCTTTCAACATTAAGGGTGTTCTTTTATCACAAAGAACTCTTGAGGCCCTCCTCTACTTCAATCACCTTGCGTTAATCCTGTTTTTAACGCTGTCTTTAATCTATCCGTCTTCCTTAATTATCAATATAGTTGTAACATACTTACGTTTCAACTTTCTCTGTTTTATATCGTTTGGAGTTGCTAAATAATTCCTGTATCTCTTACTCACATAGGCACTCAGTTGAAACTTACCGAGATTACAAGTATCTGGGTACACGAGTACGGGTTGATGGAACAGTTGGAGAGTAAGTTTCCTTCTTCTCACGTCGTTTGCAGTACATATTGAAATTTCCTCATTTGTGTGGTTCATATTTTCACCAATAAAGGTACAAATGGATGACATATGGAGAAGCAGGCACTGCTCGGTCTGCAATAGGTTCTGCCCTTGTTCATCATGGAATTCCAAAGGTTAAATATATGATTGTCTTAATTATTTTTGAATATTTTTGTTGTTTTATTTGGTTTACTTCCCATGAATGTTTGCATATCTTATTGAAGATCCCTAGCAAAGTTGTCTTGTGATTTCTCGCTTAATTAATGATAGTTGATTATGTCTTTCTTTTTCTTATAATTTAATTATTATTAATTTTTTTTTTTAATCACAGGGATCTTGCATCGGTTTATATTTCATCAACAGACCAGAGTGGTTAATTGTTGATCATGCCTGTTCTGCTTTTTCTTACATATCAGTTCCTTTATACGACACCCTTGGTTTGTGACTGCCACTGTTTTAACTGGGTATTGGACAAATTTACACACTTTGGGTCTGATAATCAACTATTCATCTCTTTACAGGTCCTGATGCTGTCAAGTACATTGTAAATCATGCTGTTGTACAAGCTATATTTTGTGTGCCTGAAACACTGAACAACGTGAGTTTAATTCACAATTCTCTTAGAATGGTTTTAACATGAAGGATACCAGTATAGACTTGCGAGAAAAATGTGCTTAAAGTATGAAAGTGTCTCCTGCTACTAATATTGTATTTTCTGTAAGCTGGGAAGTCTAATCTTCTTTCTGATTCTGATTTTGCTTGTGCTTGAATTTCTAGTGAATGTGTCACTGACAAAATTTGTTGACAGTTCTGCACGGTTCGACATCCATATTACGTAAATAAGAAAACAGTAAAGAGCTTTGTAGTTTTGTGAAATGATGATACACTACTGGTTAGATATCATAGATTTTCATCATGCACTGGAATTGGGTACAATAAAACTCATCACGGTGAATCTTTGCTGAGTTCAAATCAAGATTAGTATCTTAGTTTATGTCAAAAAATAGTAGTGGCAACAAGATGGAACTGCACTCATTTAAATTCCTTAAGATTTCCAAGGGAAGAAATAATGATGTCTTCTATCAATGAACTGTAAACACACTTAACTTGGTTAGACTCAACTAGCTCTGAACTCACAGTTTTTCTAGGGCTTATTGGTTGATTATTTTTTTCTTCATGTTATGTATAGGCTTTACTTTCTCTTAAGTTATATATATATATTTTCTTGGCGTCTTGACCATATGATTTGTGGCATTACCTCTTTCCCTCGGTATGGTTTCAACTGGAATAGAATCTAACATCCTTGCTATTCTGATATATAAACAAATATGGTCATTGTGGTGGTTGGCATGCTTTTCAAATTGTTGTTTTAGCTAATGAGGAACAGTTCTTAAGTGTGCTGGCTTGAGCAAGTTTTCCTATGGCGATCTCTATTCTATTTGATTGTTTTTAGTAGTTTGAAGATGTTAAGACTTAAGACTTTCTTGATGTCTTCAGTCTCTTTGATTTGTAACCAAATTTTCATGTTTTATCCCTTTAATATTTTCAGTAATGCATTTAAAGGCTGTCATCGGAGAGTTTTATCAATGACCCCCAAAAAAAAAAAAAAAAAAAAAAAAAAAAAAAAAAAAACTCAGAAACCTATTGTGTAGAGTGAAGAACATGAAGGTTTATCAATGTCTAACTTAACCTTTTTGAAATTTCATAGAAGAAGCTTTCATGTTTTCTGTTATCAATATTTCTTGTAATTTTGATTTGTTTGGATTTCAATCCCATCATTGAAGGCTTTATAAATAATTTTTCTCACAACCAGCCTCTTTTGCTGTTTCGTTTCTGACTACCAATACCATAGTAGAAATTATTGAACAGATTCGTGCATATATCCTTGTTTTGTCAGCTGGTTATGGGGGACAACTGATAAGATAAACTTGTATCCTTCTTGGTGAATGAGCACCTTCTTAGCCTGTTACTATCATCACGATTGTAATGAATGGCAGATGTAGTCTGACATTTTCTTGTTAGCTATCAACCACTAGTCATGCAGTTTCAGTGATATATTTTCACTTTTAAGCTCCAGTAACACTTATTTATTTATTTATTTTTTAAGTTTGTCACATTTGCTACTGTTTGTTAATATAAATTTGAATTCCCACAATTCGCAGATACTCAGCTTTTTGTCTGAGCTTCCATCCGTGCATCTCATTGTGGTATGTAAATCCAATTTATTTGCTTAATTGAGTATTTTTAAAAAATGAAATATTAATTCTGTAACTGCAGTTCCGTCAAAACAGTTCTCAAGTTTTTTCACCTATTATTGCACAGGTTGTTGGAGGGATTGATGATCAAATGCCATCACTTCCATCATCATCAGGTGTTCGGATTGTAACATATTCCAGACTACTTAGTCAGGTAAATATGTGATCCCCTTTACATTACACTATTTGCAGATTTCCCATCACCAGATGAAATTTGATTTATGTGGAATCAAAAATACATTACAATTTTACATGTATAGGTCATCATTTGCCAGTATTTTTTTGTTCATAGTTGTATATCTGTCTTACAAACGTGTCTTTCAGATCTATCTTAAATAATAGTTGTAAGATAGTATATGCAATGTAGCAATCATTCCATGACCTTAATACCATAAGATCATGGTAAACAGAGCTCCATCTTAGAGCATATAAACGTATATGTCCAGTAATTGCAGTTACTAGTTCTGTGTTGAGTGTTCTTGTGATCTTGTCTACTTATTAAGATTCAGATTGTTTTGGGCTAAGCCAATTGAGTTAGTAGCAACATATATATTTGAATAATATACATTGTTTATTGTAGAATTCATGCATATATAAAAAATGAATAGAAGCACAAATCATTAACAAAGGACAAATAATTCCTAAAGAGAAATTATGTTATAGTGATATTGTATGTGAAGACTTGTGGGGAAATGGTTGATCATCTTTTGGTTCATTGTGATGTTGCTTGGGAGTTATGGATTTCAGTGTTTTCTTTGGTTTGGAGCTGGTAGTGGTGGGCTTATGGGCCAACTCAACGACATATATGTTTGTGAATAGTTTCAATGGTGGTAATATGTCGATAATCATTTTTCACTACAATTTATGGTGACAGTCGGGAGAAAGGAATAGGAGGATATTTTTAGGGTAGGGCCGTAGGGATAGGCCTGTATAAGTTAAGTCACTTTCTTCAAACTCGTGTTTTTGTGGATTATTTGTTAAATTTAAATTTCATATTTTATTTATTTATTTTATAGATGTGTCTGTTTTGTATGGTGTTCATATAGTGTGATTGATGTTCCCACATTATTTTCTATAATGAAACGTGTTTAAAAATAAATAAATAAATACTAGGCTCAAATATTCGTGTGTTACAACATTAGATTTTGGTGGGCTTAAATTTTCCTGGTTACACACCTTTTATTGTATTATTTTAAGGGTCTGACTAAAAGGATCAAAGGATAACAATATGGGGCCCCAGTTCTGCGTCCCATTACACGTAAATGGCTCTTGTTTATAAACTAAACAAATGAGTACTCATGTTTTTATAACATGCGTAAAACAGGAAATTTGTCGTAAAATTGGGAAAAGACAGTTGCGCTCTTCGTTTCACTTTAAATTTTCAAAGGCATCCGATCTACCTTCAGAAAACGAAATAAAGAAGAAAACCATTCACGACTATGCTTGGATGCCTGAAGTGTATGATTTATTTATTTATCTTATTTTATGCAACTTTCAAGAGGAACATGATTGTGAGTTCAAAAGTTGGACTGGAGGTACCCCATGTGCTAACGGAGGAAAATATGGGTGCCCCATGTGTTAGGTTTTGGAACATAGGTCAGTTATGTGTTATGTGAGGCAAATTTGGGCCCTCAAATGTAATTATCCCAAGGACCAGATGCAGCAATATAAATGCTCATGTAATTAATATGATTTATTCTGAATTAAGTAGTATACATTTACTCATCAGCTATGTGTGGATGTTTTAATTTTAGGGCCGCAGTAATCTTCAGCCTTTTTGCCCACCAAAACCTGATGATATTGCAACCATTTGCTACACAAGTGGTACCACTGGGACTCCAAAGGTACAAATCTGGTGTCTCTATTATATTGTTTAATCTTTAATTGTACTAGATACTAGATTCTGGAACAATGGTTTGACTTCTTATATTAACTGAATGAAAATACTTTCATTTCTTAAATAACCTCTGGAAAGGGAGCTGTATTGACTCATGGAAACTTCATAGCGAATGTTGCTGGGGCCACTCTTGCTGCCAAATTCTACCCATCAGATGTGTGAGTACTGGTGTTTCTTTCTGCCTCATAGTATCCCACAGTTAGTGATGCTTTTCCTTCAACTATTTATACTCAATTTCTCAGTCTTTCACTGCAACTGTTGTTAATTTGCCAGTTACATTTCATATCTTCCTTTGGCACATATCTACGAAAGAACTAACCAAGTCATGACTGCATACTTTGGAGTAGCTATTGGATTCTACCAGGGGGTATGTCTCCTAGTTAATTTTTTTTTTCTTCATGTCGTGCCCGCTTTTTATCCTTGTTTTTTTTTTTTTTTTTTTTTTGGTAAATGTACCATTTCTATTATTCTTTTACTCTTACTGATCGGACAAAATGATTTGAAAGCTTCCTGTACTTATTACTGTTTTATTTTTTGTGTGCAATGGTACACTGCCTTACATTTGATTTACTGTGTGAATTTTATAATACCCCAACAATATAAACAACTTTATTTAGTGGTAGGTCATGCAAAGTTGTAATTGGTGTCTTTCTCTTGCAACAGTATCGGTTAATCATGAATCTGGTGGCTCTATAGACAATGACTATCTTATCTTGAGAACCACACAAGTTATTTTTCCAAATCAAATGATGAATTTGTATTAGATATGCAAATGCTTATGTGATTTGTGTTATATTCTTGATAGCAAACATTATATGTTGTTTTGTACTCACTCTATGCAGGATAATTTGAAATTAATGGATGACATGGCTGCTCTAAGACCTACTATATTCTGCAGTGTTCCTCGTCTATACAACAGAATATATGCCGGGTAATTTAATCATCCGTAGATGTTCAAATTATTCACTTGATTTCTGCTTATAAGTTATTCAGTCATTGAGTCAGGCACGTAAATTATGCAGTATTACGAATGCGGTAAAGACATCCGGTATGCTTAAGGAGAGGCTATTCAATGCTGCCTACAATGCTAAGAAACAAGCATTGATGAATGGTAAAGAATTATCAACTATACCTCAGTTATACAGCATAGTATTTCCTTGCGTGCCTAACTTTTTAGACTCTTCGTAAATTGTACATGGGCGATGAAAATTAAAATTATGAACTGAATGATTAACTGTCAATCATCTTAAATATATTTATTCTGATTTTATGAGGCCTATTTTGAGTTATGTGCATTCCAAATTTCAGCTACAAGGGCTTAACCCTCATTTATTAAGTTCATTTCTTTCTATGATGTGAAATTTTCTCCTTATATATTTCATTGTGGTATACTTCAGGCAAGAACCCATCTCCTATGTGGGACAGATTGGTATTCAATAAAATAAAGGATAAGCTTGGAGGGCGTGTTCGTTTTATGGTTTCAGGTGCTTCACCATTATCTCCTGATGTCATGGACTTTTTGAAAGTGTAAGTTGATAGCTTATTTCTGCATATGCCTGCCTATAGTTTATATGCATTTGTTCCCTTGATAATATGATGTAATTATTTGCAGCTGCTTTGGTGGCCGAGTAACTGAAGGATATGGAATGACTGAGTCATCTTGTGTTATAAGTGCTATAGATGAGGGAGACAACTTATCTGGCCATGTAGGCTCACCCAATCCAGCTTGTGGTGAGTAGGCAGCATTCAATCACATGTCAATACTAAAATTTTATGCTGTTAATTTTGTCTAAGAATGCTAAAATAGGAGTTGACAGTACTCTTCATTTCATTTTCCACGTGGGAAGGTTATTTGGTTAAGATAAGATATAACAAGAATCTTACTCTATTTTTAAACTGCATGAAATGTTATGGCTGGAGGTAGTTATCCATTTTCACGGTTAACTGTTAACTGCTTGATTGTCAGGTTTTGTGATACATTCACGCCATCTTGTACTTTCCCTTTTCCTCACACTCATTTCAAGCATACCGAGCCATATAAACCTGTGCTGGGCTATTATATGGGTTTTGATGTATTTTTCTTTTACTTTGAGCTTTATTCATGCTTTTCTTTTGCTGTTTCAGAAATAAAGCTTGTGGATGTTCCAGAGATGAACTACACTTCTGATGATAACCCATATCCTCGTGGTGAAATCTGTGTCAGGGGGCCCATTGTTTTTCGTGGCTATTTCAAAGATGAAGTGCAAACGTACTCAACTTTTTGACTGGTTCTTTCAAATGTCAATTGAATTTTTCGGATCTTGAATAAATTTGACGCTGTCAAAATTGTACAGGAGAGAAGTAATTGATGAAGAGGGATGGCTTCATACTGGAGACATAGGACTGTGGTTACCTGGAGGTCGTCTAAAGATTATTGATAGGTGAGAATGTGGGATTATTCTGTCCTACAGGACACTTGTAGATCAACTGATAATGGCCGTAATCAAGTCAGATTGAGCACATCAACAGCAACTTTTATTTTTTATATGCTATTATTTTATATCTTCCTGATTATTTATTTTAAATGGATGTGGGAAATAATTTTTTATTAGCTTGTCATTCAAATTTGTTTTCATCAACTTTGGTATATTGTGATGCGATGAGCAGCATGGGCTATACATCTGTTGCCTTAGGACAGTAGTAAACTTTGTAGTTGCACCTTGCTTTGGTTATGCTGCATTATTGCATAAGTTTGTGTCTTTTGGTGTCATACAATGGCTTCTTTGATGCGGTTTATTAAGTGTTGATATATGTTCTGTTCAAATGATTAATTGGTTTGAAGTATGCTTCTAGTATTTTTGGCGGGCTTTTAGATTGTAGTGTCTTATTAATTCTTTTGATTACTTATAGGAAAAAGAACATCTTTAAGTTGGCACAGGGTGAGTACATTGCCCCTGAGAAAATTGAGAATGTATATGCTAAATGCAAATTCGTTGCCCAGTGCTTCATATATGGTAAGAAATTAACAAACTACTCCCTTCTCTCTCTCCCTGTCTCTGTCTCTGTCTCTGTCTCTCTCTCTCTCTGACCCGTTACATTTCTGTTGGTAGGTGACAGTCTAAACTCATCTTTGGTAGCTATTGTCTCAGTTGATCCAGATGTTTTGAGACCATGGGCCCTTTCTGAAGGAATTAAGGTGACGATAAAAGAATTCAACTTTTGTTTGGGTGACCTGTGGTAATATAGTTTGCTGTTAGTAATTGCATTTCATGAAGTAGACAACCGTCTCTGTTGGTGATATTCTAACTTTTAAATATCATTTTCTTCTTCATTCTTTTTTTCGCCTTCACCATTGCATGCAAATAAGTCTTAGGTAGGCTTTAATTGGTTGGTAAGTAAAGAGACCAGTTCATCAACTACTAGTTAGTCATGCCAGTTTAGCTCTATCTTTTGGAGATGCAATTGATGGAAAATACATGACACCTCTAACAAAACAAAGTCATCTTCTGGAGATGCAAATGATGGAAAATGCGTGAGACCTCTAACAAAACAAAGTTGATTTCAAAACTATATTGTAGTTGGCTACATGAATATAGTAGCAAAACTATTTGGGTCTTCTACGATTTTCCCCTTTTCTACTCTGTCTTGTATATTAGTACATTTTCTTGCGTTACTCTGTTTTACCCTTTCACTTTCTTTTCATGTTAATTTGGGTCTCAACTTAGTATTTCCTGTATAATTCTCTTACATGCACACATAAATTGAAACCATGGACTTTGAATGTCTTAAGCTGGTTTGTTACCTATAACATCTAAGGTTTAGTATCTATATTCGAATTACATATTTCACTCGCCTTTGTGTGTGTGTGTGTGTGTGTGTGTGTGTGTGTGCATCTTCTGGTTTAATCCGGATTGGAGCCGGGTGGGACCACAAGGGCAGCAAATCTCTCTCTCTCTCTCGATAACTGTGTGGTGTGCGTTTTACTATGATTGCAGCAGTAAATGTAGATATGAATCTATGTCAATCTATTTAGTTCTTCTGTCGACATGCAGTGTGACGATTTAAGGCAACTTTGCAATGATCCAAGGGTGAGAGCTGCTGTCCTGGCTGACATGGATGCCATTGGAAGAGAAGCACAGGTAATGCATCTCATTCTCAACAAGAATGCAGTTTGTGATGCTGCTGGATATATATTATTATAACCTTACAAATTTTGGTGCAGCTGAGGGGTTTTGAATTTGCAAAAGCCGTGACTTTGGTGGCCGAACCATTCAGTATGGAAAATGGTCTGCTCACTCCAACAATGAAGGTATGTTGTTGATAAAGCTAAGCTAAGTTAAGCTGCATAGATAGAAAAACTTATACGGAGATGATGCTGTTTGATTTCAGGTTAAAAGACCTCAAGCCAAAGAATACTTTGCGGAAGCAATAGCAAAAATGTATGCAGAGCTTTCTACGTCTGACCCATCTCCCAACAGCTTGTTGTAATGTCAAGGAGACTCTAATTCAGACTTGACAAGCATTTAGGCTTTCCAATTGCATTTGCAGTGCAGCAGCCTCTTGTCTCTTACAAATTGTCATGCTCTGCAATTGAAGCCCCACCCAGAACTGTACCGAAGCATCACTCCAGTCCTTCCTGCCTCCCTCCCTCATCTCTACTCTTATATTATTCTCTTTCATGACTGTTCTTGAAATGAAAAAACATAATTAAACTTGATTTATATGTGAATGTTTTCTTAGAGCATAATTATTTTTCTAGGGAAAGTGAAGTGTAATTAACAATAAAATTTAGTGTAGTACAATAAAGTGTTATTTTTAGATGAGCTGAAATTCTAAAATTAGATTAGTATCAACTTACTTATTTCTTCAAAAAGATTTTAGGTATAAATTAGTTCGTGTTAGACTTTCTTTATAACCTTTATGTGCTTTAGCTGTACTCAATTTAGGGCTTTAAACTATTTACCGTTATGTTATTATTGGTTATGCATGGTAAAAGAAAAATAAAAGAGTGGACCTCACATTTGAGACAATTTTTTAGACAATTTTGGAGTGGAAGGTGATTCTATTAAACAATTCATAAACTCAGGCGTTGAACTATTACAAGATCTGCGGTATCTAATATGCTAACCTTATTTGTTTTTTATTTTATTGAGTACTAAATGCATTAACTATGGTGAAATGATTGAAAGTTTTAAAGCAGATCGAGCTTGTGATCTCTTTTGTTTAGGCCACGATGACCCGGCCTCGCAAATTAATCGTAGGTATTTCATTGCACTTTCATTTCAGCCAACGGAAAGCTAAGCCCTAACGTCGGTCATTTGAGAAAGTCTATACCATCAAAGATCCCCCTCTATGCTTGCGCCATTGCCACTAGAAAATTGGTTGTTGAGGACACTCGGCAAACATTAAAGGAGCTAACATTAACATCATGTCGAAAATATAACCCAATGAGAGTCTATGCCACCAAACCTCATGATAATGGTGCAACCTCATTTCGCCATGTTGCGACATCCTGTCGAAAACACAACCTAATGGGAGACGGAGGAAATCTGATTTCGCCACAATGTGGACTTGCTTCCCTGTGCCGCGACATTCTACCGTATGTAGAATCCAATGAAGATGAAGTCTAGCATCACCCTCAAGTCATGGCCTTCCCTATGCAACAACATCCCACTTAAGATAGAATTCAAGGACGATGAAGAGGAACTCTAGCTCTGTTCAAATGTCGTAGCCTTGCTTCCCCATCTCTCGACATTATGC
>JAYMTE010001394.1:0-13486 GCA_036897545.1 Pelargonium fulgidum
GCTTCTAAAAGCAAGAAGAAGTGTTCCCAAACAACCACTTAACCTTTTACTATAGAGTTGAATTGGGTTGATGCCAGCTATGGAGAGATGTAATGTAAGAAAGAGGATATTGTATGTGTAAGTAGAACAGAAAACATAAAAAAGGAATGGTCCAAATTGATTGGTTTGCACAATAAATGAGTGAGTGAGTGTTGTGGTCCTTGTAATTTGCACAGTGAACATCAAGGCTTTGTTAATTACTTTAAGGACACCCCCTTCTCCTCCTCCCCTTACATTTACTTAATAGGACTGTGTCTTCTTTTATATTGGACGATCACTCAGCATGATCTAAATTTCGGTATTGGTAAAGCAAACTACAAGTCTACAATGTGGGATATCATTCATGTATTTTTCCATAGCCATCTCAATAGCAAAATTTTGAATGTAAATAAAAAACTTATCGTCCTTACTCTTTTTTTTTCTATTTTATCAATTATGATTGAATGAAGTTTTTATTTTAGTATTAAAAAAAATAGGCCTGTGTCATTGTGTGTGCTGTAACTGAAGTGAATATGTGATCAGATTCTTTATTACTCTCATTCAATTGCATACTCAAGTGCTACACAACTGGATACTCTCAACTCCAATACAAACCTTAGTCATGGCCGTTTGTGCTGCAATATTTCATGATAATGGAGGGCCTGATGATGCACCATAAATAGGACACTCTAAATTAACTTTCACAACATCACCAATGGAACCTTCAACCATGGGACAAGTGCATTTGGCTCTCTTGAAGTCTCAGTTTCAAACTTCGATATTGTGATATGTTTGCTGATAAATAAAAAAATTCATCAATGGAGTCTAACTGAACCAAGAAATTGGAAGACTAAAGTCAAAAATTGAATTTGACTGTGTTGACCAGCACACAACCGTGTGCACGGCTTAGACAATCTGTTTCAGTTTGATTTGATATAATTCAGTTCAATACGGTCTAAATTAGTTCATGAAACAGCCAATATAATTCACAGTCTATTCAAGATAATCATCGGTTCAAACAACATGTTTAAACATTATTCTCAACCATTTACATTTGAAAATGTTATCTAATACATACCATTAAAGGCTGATATACAATACACGAACGCACATATTCGCTAAATTTGATTCACTCACTCGCTTTCACACTAAGTACGAATTCCAATGACTTATTGGGTTGACTTGAAAATCATTAAAAAAAATTCTCACTCCTTACAAGAGTTTCTTCTCATTGCAATGTTGCCCCTAATAAAAAACTCAAAACTTCTAATCAACTATGATCGTAGAAGTTTATTCAACACAAATCTAATATGTAACAATTGCATAAATATAATAATGCAAAACGAGCACTCGTCCAATTAGATTAAAAAATTCAACTTAAAAGTAGCAATCAAAATTAATAAAGTTATCATTTTAGTATTATCTAAAATTGAATTGAAGTATATGTACTTTCAAAAGACACCCCATAAAATTAGAACATACACAAGTTCTATTGCATCTTTCCTTCCTCTTTTTTTTTTTTTTCCATTTTTATAAATGATTAGACAGTAGGTCTAATGTCAGTGTTTCACACCCTTAAATAACGACGTTACCTAATTTAGCTGTTAGTTTTTTTCTTAAATACATAAATTTCATTCTACTGTTGGAAAAAAAATTCGAACTTGAGATATCAAAGTAAATCAACTGTTTAGCCTATTATGTGTTGGTTCAATTGCATTTAGAGCTTACATATGAAAAAATCTCTGGTTGGTAGGGAGTGCTAAATGCTAATGTCCGCATGGTGGTCATGTCGTGTGAGTGTGCGAATTATAAATAAAATTAATGGTTGATTTTATAATTAAATTGAAATGGTGCATTAAATGTATGCGCTGTGGCTTAACATTTCATTACAATATACAATCACATTCGGTGATACCCACGTTTCCATGTCTGTCTGCCCACATTTAACTACACCGTATGGTTCCAATCTCTCTCCGCACGTGATTATTTCTCTTTCTACTCCCACTTTTAATATTTATTTATTTATTCTGGATACTTGTTGCGCTGTCCTTAATAGGGCCCAACCCATCTTTATTGTAGGGGACCCAATAAGGTGATGGAAAAGATAGGTATGGGCCTATTGGACCATTTCTGGACCAACATCGATAGCGTCAACATTTGGCTTTAACACTTGTTTCAATTCTAACCCATCTTTGCTCACATTAGATATTTAGATGGAGTTGCAACTACTAATTTTCTTCTTTTGTTGGAAATCAACCGTCAGGTCACATATGCTTAATTGTTAAGGAGTACCATCAAAGGAACATAATCATTATTTATTTGAGAAATTAACAGTTAATCGGTTAGTGTAACATATTTATATTTGTATTCTCGTATTTACGTACTATTATGAGGATATACGACACTTCTTATATGGATGTGAAAGATATTATAAAAAGAAGAAACGACCAGTAGATTGTTTAAGAGAAGTAAGTCGTTGAAAAGTTTTCCTTTGATATTCAAATTATCATGATTCTGTACCAAAAATTTTAACGATATATAGTTTAATTTTGATAAAAAAAGAAAGAGCGTTCAATATCCTCAAAATTTGTTAGAAGACGTAAAGACAGAAAAGTTGAACTAAACTTATATTGAATTTAGCACCATTATTTTTATTAATTATTAAAGATTCAGAAAGTACTATTAATTTACCCACTACCCAAGCAAGACCATGGAGATAGAGGTGTGGACCGTGTGGTGTGATTGGTCCTTTTGGTTTTGGGCTTTGAACCTGTGCAACGGTCATCTCCTTGAAACATGATGGCTTATCTCATTCCACCACCGTCTCTAAACGGTCAAAGTTACATTAGTTTACACTTTACATTGTCCAATATTTTATATGGATTCATTTGTCCCTCAATTTATGGATCAATACAGCTCTCTAATTTACGATTAAGTTTCCTATTTTACTTTTAGAGCTATATTGTATGTTTGTTATTCATTGAATGAGCCATAGACAAATTGCTAAAACTATTTCTATATTAAAAAAATAAATGTTTATTATCTAATAATAAAATTGATTTTGAACTATAAAAATAAATAATAAGACTACCGTTTTTATCTCCTTCAAAATTACCTGACACACAAAATAACAAACAAAATTCATCAACTCATAACATAAAATGAATTCCAACAAAACATAACATAACAAAACTATTAAAAACAATATAAACAAAATAATAACATGAGAAAAATTAATACAATCACAAACTAAAGTGAAAACATAAATAATAATGAGCTATATGCAAGCAGATCATACATGATTAAACCAATGTTAACAAAAAAAAAAAATTATCATGCCATTCAAATAAAACTATATTGAAAAAAATGGAGGCAAAAAAGTATTTTGAGCATGTCGTGTTTAACTTTGTGTACCGTTTTGCAAATAAGGTAGCCCATAAAATAGCTAGGTTATCTTGTTATGTGTCAGAGTGTTTGCATTTTGATCCAGATTTTATTTCTGCTTCAATTATGTCTTTTGTTCATCAAAATGTTATTTTTGAATGAAAAGTTATCAGTAATTATATAAAATAAAAATGCTATTATCTACTTGGACCCAATTGATTTGTTTTTTAGGGGCAAAATAACAAATCAATTGGGTACGAATAATATAATTACCAAGTTTGTAAGTTGGATTCAACTCAAGAATCTCTGCTCCTCAAACGGTCATGCTTGGACAGTACACATCATAGCACATACATCTTTTCCCATAAAGGGTTAATATTTTGAAAATAATTGCCACCATCCGCCGCGACAATAACACAAAACAGCAAGGGCTTGCAAGTAAATTCAAATCGACAAAGAAATCGAACGTTGTAACCTCCTCGGACTGTTGTAGTTCCTTTTAATACTATTCCTTTTTCCCACTCTTATCTGCCTCTTCTCCGTGAGCCTCTCGTCTTTTGTCTTTTTACCATCTACACACACGCTCTCTAGTTCGGTCCCTAGCTACTCTGCTCCCATTTTCCTCTCTCAGACATTACATCAAACACCTAACGCCCAACACCATCATCACCTACCTCACACTCTCATTTTCAAGATTCACTATTGTTACGCTTTGTCCCGTTGAGCCTTTTCTGGTTTTCATGGCCGTAACCCTAGATATTGGTGCCCAAGAGGTGGAGATGGGTTCGAACATGGACATTGAGCCTGGTGAAGTTATCGAGAATGGAATTGCTGCGGAGAAGAGTGGGTTCAGAGCGGAGATCGATACATCGGCGCCGTTTGAGTCTGTGAAGGAAGCTGTGAGTCGATTTGGTGGGATCGGTTACTGGAAACCCCAGACCAACAAGTCCTTGGAAGTTGAGGTACTTAGTCTGTGCGTGTGTGATGATATTAAAGCTGCTAACTTTTTTGCATTAAAGTTGTTTAGTTAATGCTACATTTTGCTTCTTTTGTGTTGCATTGTTGTTTAGTTTCTGCTACATTATTTATGCATTTGGGTCTTAGTGCTTGTTTGGGTCAAGAGATCATAAGCTGACCATAATGCAGAGAGGATTGTCTTTTAATCTCTATGAAAAAAAATACCCAGAAGCTCCAATAAATGGGGTTTTATGATGGGAGCTACTTCACTGACCAAAAAACCCCTCATTTAACTGGTTATAGCTTCCTGTTGAAACATGTTGTTTGAGCATTATCAATTTCTAGGGACTATTGGTGTTTTGGCTCATGATGTTTTTTGCTCTATCCTCAAAGAGTTTGTGATAGTGTGTTATGTTGTTCACTGGTCCATCTTTGTGTTATAGTTCATGGGCAAACAGAATTTGGTCTTGAACCTTAAAATATCATGGTTGTACTCTCAAAATCTCAGTTTTGGGTTTTTAGTTTTTATACTTGCTCTTTCTTTACAACTTTTACTTTCAGATGCATCTGCTTGGAATAGACATTTGAAAACAATGATTGAAGTGGTAGACGATTTCTTGTTCTTTTTTCTTGTCCTTTTTTCTTGTCTTTAATATACATATTATGTTGCTAAGCAATGTTTATTAAGCACATTGTCCATTAGGGATGCCCAAATGGGTACACTGAAAAGTGCAAAAGGTTTTTTAATTTTTAGTTTTCAATTTCGAATCCAGTTCATTATTTTGCTGCATCCGGGTTTCAGTTAGGTTGCAAATGTTATTGAGGAAGCTATTGAGTTACAGTGTACAGGTTTAGTTGGCCATTTTACAATATTTCTTACCTTCTACCTCATCCTCTGTGGCTTTGAATCTTTGTGGTTTTGCCTTTCTTGTGCCTCACATATGCGGGTCTTTATTCATGTGAATTATAATTTCATTAACCTTTTATCGCATCTGATGAATTCTATGATGTTTACAGCATAATGAAATAGAAGAAGTTGACATTGCGGAAGTGGAGGAACACGCAATGCAGTTGGAAAAAGATCTGATCATGAAAGAAAGAGAGACATTAGATGTCCTAAAAGAGCTTGAATCAACAAAAATGATAGTTGAAGAACTAAAGTTAAAAATACAGAAAGAAGCTTCTGAAATCTGTCTGCCTCTTGAAACATGTGCAGCAAATGAACCTGAAAAGGAAAATTGTGAGAATCACAAGGATCATTTGCAGAATTCAGCTTCAGCTCAAGGTTTTATCTTGATGGAACTAAAACAAGCCAAGTTGAATCTTACCAGAACTACTAGTGATCTTGCTGGCATTCGAACTTCTGTTGACTCACTTAACAAAAAATTAGAGAAGGAACGTAGCTCACTGGAGAGAACCCGGGAAAGGTTAACTTTGAACTCCACAAAAATTTCATCTCTCGAGGAAGAACTGAATCAAACAAGACTAAAGCTACAACAGGCCAAAGATCCTGAAATCAAAGGTGGTACAGATATTGCAATGGAGCTGCAGCGGTTGAGTTCTGAAGCTGAGCAGATCAAGAAAACAGGAGAGGCTGCAAGGTTGGAAGTTTCAAGAGCATTGTCCGAGATCGAACAGACAAAAAGTAGGATTAAAACAGCTGAGATCAGGTTGGTTGCTGCCAGAAAAATGAAGCAAGCTGCTAGAGCTGCAGAGGCCGTTGCTTTTGCAGAGATTAAGTGTCTATCAAACCGCGAGATCTCTGATTCGTTGCAAAAGTCTGATGGAGTAACTCTTTCAATGGAAGAGTACTCTCTGTTGACCTCCAAAGCTCAAGAAGCTGAGGAGCTTTCCAAAAGAAGAGTAGTAGATGCTATGCTTCAAGTTGATGAAGCAAATGTATCTAAAATGGATATATTAAAGAGGGTAGAGGAAGCTACAGAAGAAGTGAAAACTAGTAAGAAGACGCTGGAAGATGCTTTGAACAGAGTGGAGGCTGCTAATAGAGGGAAGCTGGCAGTTGAGGAGGCTCTTCGCAAATGGAGATCAGACCATGGTCAAAAAAGACGCTCAGTACAAAACTCCACCAAGTTTAAAATCCCAACTCACCAGCGGAAGGAACCTCGCCTCATTGATGTCAACGGGTTGCATCTAATTGATGACGAGCCAACACCTGTTCTCAAGCCTACCCTATCAATAGGTCAAATCCTGAGTAGGAAGTTGCTCATTCCAGAAGAGTTTGAAATGGGGAAACATGAAGGTATGAGCTCCTTTAAGAAAAAGGTGTCATTAGGTCAAATGCTCAATAAACAAACTGGCGATCTCCCGGCTTCAAAGAAGGTCGTTGAGAGGGAAAATGTCAACAAGCAGTTCTCTGGGAAAAGAAAGAAGTTTGGGTTTGCTCGGTTTTCATTGCTTTTGGCGAAGGAAAGTAAGAAAAAGAAGAAGCCAACACTAAACTTGAGGTAATGGAGGAATGTGTTTATATCTAAACCTAGCGCTAACTCCTAGTATTCAAAATCTGATTCTGATGCTGTTTGCGTCCATGTTGGTTTGTTTTCTATCTATCATCTTTATGGTTTGTTGTGAAGATAATTTATGTTTAACCTTGTGCAAGTGTTGTCTGTTGTCTCTGTAATTGTAGCTGTTGTGCTGGTGTATCATGTAAAAACTCATAATGGAAATGAATGTATCTTGTGTTTGACATTGTGATTGATTGCTAATATTATTGATAGTCTTTTGATTCATGGATCCGTTTAACCAGACAAAAAACAATCTAAAGTTAAACCAAGCATACTCTTTTGAAAGGATACATACATACAGACAGCTGGAGGTGGCAAAATTTCGGGTCAGGTTCGGGTGGATGAACCCTAACCCGACCCTATAGGGTTGGTCGAGTTTCAAGTATAAAATATATATATATATATATATTTTGGTAGGCATACCCGACCTGAAACAGGTTGCATTTCGGGTACCCGATGGGTCACGTACCTTATTGCCAACTCTACACGCAACAACCCATTTTTTGTTTCCCAATAAAAGTCGAATTAAAACACAGTGCGTTTATAAGAGCATGTTCTAACTACTCGTCATAAGCACAGGTAATAATATTTGAAGAATCCACGAATATTACATGGCGTTTTGAGAGGTGACATGAACTGCCTGCCCCAGCTACGCCATTACTGCATAGTAAACATTGGTCATGTACGTACAATCATAGGTTAGGTGCATACGTAACATACCAAAGGATATTTTTCCAAAAGAACAAAAATTGGAATATGCTATGAAACAAATTTGGACCCCAGCTTTTGCTTAAAATATTCCATTGCACGTCACAATTTTATTCATATATTACTATTTATAGTTTGCGTGTAAGATTGATTCTTGGTTAGAATATGTATCAACATTGTATTCTTAAATTATTGGTTTTTATTTCTTAATCATACATTGAGCCTTTATCCTCTTATATAGTTCATTCACATTCGCAAATAAAATTGACAATTCGAGTCATAAAACATAATACGATATATCTTTATGTAAGTTTAAGTTCAACTTAATCGAGTTCTGATTGAGTAACTTGATCCATTTAATAATTAGATCGGATTCATATCAAACTCATGCAAACTATTTATTGGCCAATTAATTAAGGATAAACGGTAAAATTCAAACATATTATGTAAAAATTACATATAAATTAAGCACGTCAAATACATCATGTCATATTTCGTCGATGTCAACTTTTTTTTATTTTTTTATTTTGATCGGTTGAGCTATATAATGGGCTAGGAGTAGTTCTCCTCTTTTATCTCGAATAAAATTCCACCCTATACCATTCGAAAACAGGTTTCGATACCTCAAAGAAAATTCAAAGCGCTTAAACCGTCTAACCCAACATGTCTTGATCACTCATTTATTAAATGCCTCGGATTGTGAAATTTTGAAGTCATCATAAATGAGTCGTGCAATCCAACTCTATTTAATAAACAACTAAAAATTAACTAAACTATGTAACAAAATATTAAACTTTCAACACGATACATGAAAACAATTTCTCACGCATCATCCGGACGTATAAAAAAAAGTTTTGATTTAAAGAAAAAAGCACCGTAAATTTCTTGATCCTGACACGTGGAGATAAAAGAGAGAATCAGGTAGTCATCAAATGGAGCCGACCACAGGGTAGCTTAACCTCTGGTAGATAGCTACAAAGAAAGCCAACCACAATTCCACGCTTGCCGATTCCGTCACTCCAAGTTATTCAACGTCTGCCCTGATCCTTATCCTTCCTCTTCATCTCACGCGCCCCCAATCTCTCTGCATCAGGTAAGATTTTCTTCTCGAATTTTATTGTTTGGCTGCTGAGAAAATACCTGATAAACAAAGCGAAACTGTAAATATTACGAACTGCCAGTTCTACTTCGTCTAATCGTTTCGCTTGATTCATGCATAGCTGTTTATTTTGATGTTAATCTGTGCGTTTTATTGCTATTCTCTGTTTGTATTATTGGTTGTTGTTTTGGTTTTTAATTATCATTCGTCTCCTTATACAGTATCTTTTTATGAATTTGAAATCATGAATAATAGTGATCATTATGAAACGATTACTAACTGATTCATCCAATCGAAAAATCATTGAAAGATTAATTGATTACATGCTCATTCTGAATTTTATTTTTCAATTAAAGAAGATTGATAAGGCTTGTGGTAATAGGTTTTTAGATATTCATTGGAGTTGACCTTTCTGCAAATTACAACCAAAACAATTCATAGAGCTTTCATACATCAAGGTAATACAAATTATAGTAGATTGTGAATGAATATCCAAGTAGAGCATAGGAGACATCATTCAGAGGGCTAACCAAAACTTAAGAATTGTGCTTGATAGTTTACTTCCAAAGTTCAGTTAAGGGGCAAATAGAGCTGATCTTGACATGGCCTTCACTTGAGCTTAAAGTAGGATTGATGCTATGTTCTCAATGAGAGGTGGGGCAGAGGTTTCGTCTGTCATACTAAGTACTAACCAAGCAAACATTGATTAAATATGAACCTCTAGTTCAAAGCAATTTGGATATCTCTTTTGCTAACCTGTGCACCTCTACCTAGGTAACATGTGTCGCAACATATGACTAGTATACAGTATACCGTATACTCATGTATCAGGATGTTTTCTTGGTAATATGTATTCCCCTCTTAAACAATTGTGTCCTCAATATGTTATCGCACAAAACATGTTTGTGTATCCTAGACATTTTTCACGGGTGTAAAATCAGAATATTAATTTGTTTCGCAATATTTCCAATTTCTGCGCCTCTTTAGTTTTGTTGCTTACCACATAGGAATATCTAAGAACTGATATATGACATTTATATATTATTATGGAGTACTTGTCTATTATCATGATTAATTTAGACTTAAAATTGTAATATTCTGCAGCTATATCTTCAGTGGCTGAAATTTGAGACTGAAGGTTGTCAGTGCAGACATCATGGATGCAAGAGTTGGGCTGGTGTTCCTTTTTATGCTGTGTGGCAGCTGGGTTTGTGAGGCTAGACGAATGAGTTCTGATTCGACAGGTAATTCTTCAAACTACTTCTGAATCTCGTGCCTGCAGTTACCAGTCTATCTCTCAATTCTTCAGGTTTGAAAGATTAATATGCCTAGTTTGGCATGCACTCTGTTCTGAGTTTCTGACTTTACTATGCCTGTTTTTCATTCCTCTGTTGTGTGATTGGTTACTACTACAAACAAGTTGTATGCCAGTAATGTTTACACAATATGTTGTACACACTAATGAAATTGGAGTTGTCATCCTAACTCAACTTTCTTCTCACTCAGAGAAACTGAAGTTTTAGCTGCTAATATTGTTATGACGGTGTGCATAACAAGATAGATTTGTCAATTTAATATGTTTCTCAAAGGAGATGGATAGTTACATTGAGCATATATGAATTAACCTTTTATATTCTCTGTAATCGTAAAAGTAATCTTGGATTTAGATTTTCTCTACACATTTATTTAGATCTAGACCAGGATTGCATATTTTCCTCTTTTGGACAGTAAATATAGAGTGTGAATCATACTCACGTTTGAATTGACATTAGGTTGCGTTTGGTAACATGGATTTGATTTTAAACTCATCATTTGAAATTTAGGATTTGAAATGTTGTTTTTCAGATACAAATATAATGTTAGGAAAACCATAGAATTTCAAATCACAAGGTAAGAGTTGTCATTTGAAATCTCATGTCATAGGCATGTTTGAATGTTATTAGATTTGACTCAAATCCAAATTCTTGGAGTTCCCAAACACTCATTTGGCTCAAATCCAGCATTTCATTGGAAATGTTGGTTCCCAAACACACCATTAGGGTATTAATGCAACTTCTTCCTTTCTTAGTCAGAAAAATGAATTTATACATAGTAAGCTCTTTCATGATTGATCATTTGTTCCTCAGTTCA
The DNA here is from genome assembly GCA_036897545.1 of Pelargonium fulgidum. Lineage (NCBI taxonomy): Eukaryota > Viridiplantae > Streptophyta > Magnoliopsida > Geraniales > Geraniaceae > Pelargonium > Pelargonium fulgidum. The sequence continues at coordinate 10,819 of JAYMTE010001394.1, forward strand.
ATTTTCTGCTTACATAGACGTATACTTTCTTGCATTTTCAGTTCTGACTTATGAGAACAGTTCCTCAAATGTAATCTTATCTAATCAGAGAAGGTTTCGTAGATTAATGTTGCTGAAAGTATAGATTTAATGAGAATATACCAAAATAATGACACTGTGTTTACTGATTCAGTTATGCAGATAAATGAGGAAGGCAAAATGGATATTCAACCTTTAGAAGAAGTCTCCAGGAATGAAAATGTGTGCACCTTATGTGAGGAGTTTGCTTCCCAAGCACTTGTTTACATATCTGAAAATAAAACTCAGACTGAAATCATTGAGACCCTTCACATGACCTGCGCCAAAGTGCCTTCATTCAAGAAGCAGGTATCCTTTGCCGGTGCAAACCCTTTTCATCCTTCGTAAAAACTGTGTTTCATTTCATCGTTTTTGGTCCTCACACTTGCCCTACTTATCACTTGCTTTTGTTTGACCTTTTATTGTTTTAAGTATCAACCATTTAGGTAACATAGGTGTTTGCGTGCAACCTTCCCTTCCTCCATCCATCCAAAAACATTTGTTTCCAAATTTAATACTGAGTGACATTTGGATTTAATGATTTTATACTATGATGATTATCCTCTTATACTGTTCATTGAACCATTGTGTGAAGGTGTGTTTATCGTGGCATTCAGAATTTGATTCTGGTTTTTGCTTACTTCTTTTCAACTTATAAACAACTTTGAAAATTGCAATCTACAGTGTATCACTTTGGTGGATTATTATGCTCCGCTCTTCTTCTTAGAGGTTTCCTCAGTAGAACCTGAAGATTTTTGTCGGAAGGTCAATCTCTGTGAGAAAACTGCAATCACTGAGTTGCAACTGGACACAGCCCAAGATAGCTGTGGGGCTTGCCACAGCGCCGTTTCAGAAATATTGGTTAAATTGAAAGATCCTGACACACAGGTTTGTGCAAATTTTATAATGAATACAGGATTTTTGTATTATTACATTTTATTTTTTGTTAAGGGAGGGGGTGGGGGAGGTAAGGGGATGTTATTTATACTTCATTTACATTGTTCTTCTTTAGACACATTATTCTTGTTATTTTTCAAATAAACTATAACACTAGTTATTTTTGTTTCCATTTATCAATACTGAACATTTTGGAGAAAAATAATCATTTGGAAAAACAAGCTTCTTAGTTTTTATTTTTTATTTAAAAAAAAATTAAGCTTGTTAGATTTTTTTTTTTTTTTTTCTGTCTAAATAAAATAAAATGAAAAACATGAGCTGCTCCTGTCAGGCCTTAAGATCTAATGTTCTTTATTGTAATTTGCAGCATTCACTTTCCAATATGTATTTTTTATTTTATTTTATGAAATCATCCTTGAGTGAAGTACATTCTTATATTGAAGGCAAGTACTGACTACAATATGTTAGCGCCAGTTTTTACAGTTTAGTCAGGATGAACCTCAATCGTGCTGTTCTGATGTTGTACCATCTTATGATGCTGCTTAACTCAAATTATATTGCTCACTAGATAACTTACTGTTTTCCTTTCGTTTTTTCAGCTAGAGATACTTGAGCTGCTTTTGAAGGCATGTAATTCTGCAGATAAATATGTAAAGAAGGTGAGAATAAATTTATGAATTACTCATTGCCTGCACTATGATTATTTTGATTACGAGATAGTTGAGATCTCCATTCGTAGAGATTTCATTGAATATTTTGATCCATTCAAATTTCATCTCCCTGCAATGTGTTCTTTCCTCTTTGGGATGCTACACTCCCACTGCTTCTTGCTAATCTGACTCAATCATTTGATTGATTACCTGTTGGTTTCCACACAACCACTGAAAACATGATTTGATGGGAACCAACTACCAACTGATGGTAATGTGTGGAAGATTGGATTGGAGAAATACTTTCTAAATTTTAAATGAAAGTGGTGCCTGATATCTTGATTTACTTGGCAGTGCAAGAAGATGGTGTTCGAGTATGGGCCCGTCATCCTCGTAAACGCCGATCAATTTCTGGAAACAACAGATGTATGCACCTAAATAGCGCTGGAACAAAGCCAATTGCTGAATTGCCCAGGTAAATTGTAAACCTCGAAAGCTTGTAATAGTTTTTGATAAACTATTCCTTTGATAGAACTCTATTTGTCTAGTATAATTATATAGTGAGCCTTCCATTATCCATGCATGTAACACAGGCAGCAGCGAGCAAGCATCACAGGTGGTTGAGGCATCGGGACACTCCGATTCTTAACAAGGCCACCATAATTTAGACTGGAAGGAGGAGGGTACACGACTTGCAGACGATTGTAACATATTCTTACATTCCCTGGTTGTGCATGTAAAAATGAAGTTACTACAGGATTGCACTAAAGTTGTGAAGTATGTATCATCAGAAGCTAAATTCTGCTGTTAAACTATTTGTTTGGCAATGTCTTGAAGCAAAGTTTGGAAATTCTCTACTATTTGTTAGGCATTAGAAGTTTTCTACATATATTTGGGATGTATGGACACTTTTATATTTGCATACTATTTGGGAACTTTATTATAGACTTTTGTTATTTTTATTATTGCTTATACAATTTTATTTATATATTAAATGGTGTTATTATTATTTATATTAATTTTTAGTAATATAGAATTATTTGAATTTTATAATATAATTTATT
>JAYMTE010001395.1:0-13483 GCA_036897545.1 Pelargonium fulgidum
CCACGGCCGCTCCTTGGCTCCGCCACTGCTCATGTTCATATAATGTCAATCATGGTGGAGTGGCAACTATAACTTCGTGAAACATGCATGTGATACGCCATCAAGGAAAACTTCTTTCAAAGACTCTAGACGAATCAGGGACTCTTGATGAATCCTTTGGAATTCATCTACATTGGTCATCACTACGGTTATATAAATACTCAATGCCATGTCATTACCCGTTTTATGTATAAATACATTTTTCGTTGACAGATATTGGACATTTTTTATATTTTCTTTTGTAGTGCTTTGAATTCATTTGGTATACAACTTATTCTCATGTTAGAGTTGAATTCCAATGCTCATGTGCTAGTTTTCACTTAACGTGTGCGTTCATCTATTTTAGGATCTATATCTCAAAGAATTTAAGGTTATGTTTGGTACGCAGGAAAGGAATGGAAAAGATTGCTCATTCCGTCATTTTTATTTCTTTCTTATGTTTGGTTCATGTAGGAATAGCTGGAAAGTTCATTATCAAATAAAAGCTCATTCTAGTTTTTTGCTTGCAAACCATTACGTATCTCAACCTAAGGAATGAGTATTCTAGTTTATCCTAGAGTAAAAAAATTGAAACTAAATTATTGAAAAATCATATCCTTTTATTGTATCTTATACTTAATTTGAAAATTATATTATGTCATACGTTACATGATATATAATTTCATAACGTTTGAATCAAAATATGTAATTTTCTAAATTATTTTTATTTATAAAAAAAAGTTGAGCTACACAATAGGAAATAGCTCTCCCTTTTAACCCAAACCCCACCCCACCCGATGCAATGAGATTTGAATTCACAACCTCCTAAGTGGAGATGTGTGTCTTGACCATTGCGCCACCCCCGAGTGGGCTAAATTATTTCATTATGTTATTAACTAAAAGAAATTAACGTTACAATCAAATTAAGTAACAGTTAAAATTTTAATTCATTTTGAAAAGTGAAATTTGAAATAATGTTAATGTAAAACTATTAAATATTCCATTCAGCGACATATGTTGCAACATGATTTGCGTGTTTGCGATGTCATTATGGCGTCCATGTGGCGTTGCAGTTGATCAAGTTGCAATTTTTTGTGACATATTTGCGTCCACATGGACGTCGGGAATATTTTGACACGTGGCTTGATTTTTGACGTTCATGTTGATGCAACAAAGTTGCAAGATATTTGCAAAGTCATCGTTGGACCATCGAAAAAAATGGACGTCGCAATCTAGCATGTTTATTGTAGTGTTTTAAATCTTCTAATGATGTTTGATAATTATATTAAAAGTATTTCGGCAAAAAATAACAATGTACATCTTTATTTTAATATAAAAATAATCAAACCAAAATTAGTACAATTTTTCTGCTTAGAAAGAAAATTTATTCCAAATTTTTACCAAATGCTCAACATGAAATGAATATTGTGGCTGAAATAGCACTCAGACTGGAATACTCATTCAATTTCTTCCGATTACATTGTACCAAACGTAACATAAGTGTTTAGACCCATGACATCACACTATCTACAAAAACGCATATTATTTTTCTTTGATAGGGGAATCTTGAAAGTTAGGGCACATCTATGAGTAAGTTCCTTGTGGGTTTGAGCATGTGATTCCGTGTCATGTATTGATAGGTAAAATCCATTTCTATAACATCAATTCAGATTTGATATATATATATATAGAAGCCACATCAATAAACACACATCCATGCGTTTATCCTATATGTATATATAGAAGGCATGCATATCAATAAACACATCCATTTGAGTCCAAACTCCAAAAAGTAGTGATTTATGATCTTTCCATGATGACTACAATCAATGAAGAGCTTGGCTCGATCTCTTATAAACACCAAAAATCACAGATATAAACGAAAACAAGAAGCAATGAAGCAATTAGCAGAGCTCAAGAAGCTGTACAAAGTATCAATGCTATTACTGGTAGTGTTCATTTTTGTTGGGGGGGGTGGTGGTGATTATGTTGCAGAGAAGAAGAGAGACAATATTGCTACTCCATTTGTGTTAACCACAATCATAACACGCAACTCTCTGGGCAATGGCAAGAGACTTAGCATTCACTGCAAATCGAGAGACGACGACCTAGGCTCGCATGTTGTCCCCTACAAGAAGACCTATAATTTCTCGTTCCGACCAAACTTTTGGAGGACAACGTTGTTCTTTTGCGGCGTGTCGTCTGGGTACGGGAAGGCGAGATACGATGCGTACAAGGACAAGAGAGACTACAACAGGTGCAGAACAATGTGCCTCTGGGACGCCACTCCTAAAGGTATCTATGGTTACAAGCAAATGGGCGACCACCAGCAAGATCTTTTTATTTCTTGGTCCAAATTCACCTCCAACTCTAGTGATTGATCACTGTTCCAATGTCAATTTTCAAACTTGTTCATGTTTAATATATAGTATTTTGAGTCGATACAAAAATTTACTGTTGGTGACCGTCAAAAATAAGTTGTTGTCAATGAATACACAAGGAGATGTGCATAAAAATAGTGACCACTTGGCTGATATAGATAAAAATCCAATAATTGTGAAAACTTGGGCTTGTATGCTTTCGGCGACAACTTTTCTGTCGCACAAAAATATGCTTCCACGACAAACTCATTTTCGTCGTGCACTTGGAAACTTTATGTGACAACATCTTTGGTGACAGCTATTACTAACTTTTGGTGACAAGATATGACTTTACGTGACGGAATGTGTTGTCGCAGAATGTGAAATTTTTTTTAGTGGTTGATCTCATAAGAGACCAAACCTAAGTAACCTAGATTGCGGGGAATGGAAATGGAAACGCAAAATGTTAAAATTTTAGAGTTTGGGACGTTGGAGGTAGACATCTTTGGAACGGGAACGGAGATTTCCCGTTCCTAAACATATAATAGCTAGTGACATATTTAATTGAATAATATTCAATCTTACAACAGAACAAAAAATTTTGTGTTTAGTTCGTTGGCGTTCCTTGTTCTGAAACAAAACGTTCCAAAAAGGAGATCATTTCTCACGTAGTGTTTTCAAGTAATTTAAGGCCAAACATATTATATCAAGTCAAAACTATCACAACATGCCTCAAAATGTTATTAGTATTAATTATTCGATTCAATTCATAAAATCTGCATTTTAATTTCAAGATGATGTGAAACCAAAAAACTGCGGATAAGTACGTATCCATATTTCCTTGGTGCGCACGCACGCATGTACGTGGTGACCAGCCACACCAATTGCATGCAGCCCAACAATAGTTAGAGTTGCACGTACTCATGTACTTGCATGGCCTCCAAGTTGTTACTTGTTAGGCAAGGCATAGAATCGATGACACCAAAAATGAGAACCGCAACACAACAATATCACTTGGCAATGCATCATCACTTTGGTGTGAGCAAAAGAGCTCCTCTCCTTTTATTGTGTTGAAGCACAATGTACATGCATATATGCACACTACAAGGATCTCCTAAGTAGCACTCGTATAATTACTTTCAAGTGAAATCCGTAGTATTCTTATCAATTCCGCGTCTTCTAGGTGAAATATTACGAGTTGAGAGTGAGTGAAATCAATTAAATAATGAGATTGTTAGTATCATTTACAACAGTCGCAATCTTGATCTTGATTCTCTTCCAAGGTGCAACATGTTTGAGCAATTACGAGGAGGAACGAATGTTCCTTAAATACCACATCCATATTAGGAACGAGTTGCCGGTGGATTAACCGGCATTGTTTGTTCATTGTAAGTCGAAAGATGATGACCTTGGATCCAAGACAATATTAACCCACGAGGAATACACATTTACATGTAAACTTGTGGCAAACAACTCTATTTTTCTGCAATGTGCAATGGGGAGCCAAGAACAGATACATGGATGCATTCAAGGCTTCTCGAGACGAATTTCGATGCCAAGAGCGGAGGTATTGCTTGTGGTCCGTTCGAGAGGATGGTTTCTACTTCAGCAACGACAATGTGACTAGGTACAATACGTATCCATGGTAATATATATAGCAATTACTTTGGTTTGGACTGAAATGATCTGCTCACATTTCTCTCACGTGATCAAAAAGAGTGTAATAAACTATGGTACAAAACATTATTAAAAAAAATACAAGACAAATCTACACTTCTTTCCCACAATCTTTGTGAACATGCAAAATGTATAGCTTCCTCTTGGCAATACCCATTTGGGGGTTTAATATAAAACAACACAAACATAAATGTTCTTGTGTCCTAAACAATTAATACTACTTAATTAAGATGAGTTCTTGTTACCTTGTTGCTGTGTTTCTTGTTCTTGCACTCTCCATTAGTTCACAATGCCACAAGCTAATTCAGAACAACCCCACCATCGTTAGCATTATTGATGGCTTGCCTGAATCTTCCGATTTAAGAATCAACTGCGACTTAGGCACGCCAAATGGAATTCTCCAGGAAGGAAACCGTTACAGATTCAATGTCGATGTCAACGAAGCACATAGAGTGCTTAACTGCAGAGCTATATGGAGAGCGCTGATCGGATCTTGGCATGCCTTTCAGCCAAAGAGAGATGCGGGACATCAGGCCGTGTTTTGGTTGGTCAAGGAAGACGGCTTCTTCCTTAGCTGGGACAACTCTACTTGGATCAGAAAGTCTAAATGGGAATCTGAATGATACATACAACCACACACACACATAATATAATCTTTCTACTTTCTTTTACATGAATGAATGAAATGCTGAGTATGTAATCTTGAATAATTTGAATGCAATGCAGAATATGCAAGTCTGAACTGAATGGTTTTGGTTTCTTTTGTCACTGATGAGACTAAAACTTGCCAACTAGTAACATCAAATTTTCTTTCAACAAAGAAGAATGATCCGATACCAAATGTATTCTTCAGCAAGATTGTAAATTTGTAATCAGTGAAACAAACAGATACGTACACAAGGGAAATCATTTTTTGGCCAGTTCAATTCACAACGGGACTTTTGACATACAAGTAAAATGGTACAGCCAACTGTACAGTGTACAACCATGTTGCTATACTATTTGCAAAAGGAAATACAGAGTTTCAGAGTAACACCAATTCCATTTGCACCCTACAAGTCTAGAACAGAGAAGTTCGTTAATGATTTTTTTTCATGTGAAAAAATGTACATATTATATGGCTTTCGTGTTGCAAATAATACAAGGAAGAATGAGCACAAAAAATAATCATCTCAGCTAACAAAAGACTGGTAAGTGTCACTTACTTCTAGCAGGCACCATCGTCGTCTTTCAAAGGGTTGGAGATGAGCCATAGCCTCCTTCTTGCTCATTGGACTCTATAAGCATCAACACCACTTCTCGCATTGATGGCCGGTCATATGGTGACACACTTGTGCATAGCAAAGCAACTTTTAAGATAGTAAGCATTTGATCAACAGTACCTCTGTCGTCAAGATCTAACCGAGCATCAAGTATCCCAGGTGTCAATGAATGATCTCGAATATATTTTCTTGTCCACGTAGCAAGATCACCTCCTTGATCTAGTGACTGCACAGGAGTCCTTCCAGTCAACAACTCCAATAAAACAACTCCATAGCTATAGATGTCGCATTTTTCTGTAACCTTCATTGTGTAGGCATACTCTGTAAGGAATAACAGATGGCAGTCATTTAAAGAATAAATAATCAAATGTTCAGCTTAGCAATAAATAAAACACAGGGAGAGATTGTATTTCGCCCCCGAGGATAACATGATCACATCTTTTGGAAGAACAGCCTCGGAAATAAAACCAAAATACTACAAAATCAAACCCGGCAAGGTTATCAAGTCTCATACAATTCTATTAGCATAATATGAGAAAATAATACAAACCGTAGTGAGCTAAACATGTATACAACGTTGAGTCAATTTTTCCTTTAGAAAATTTTTCTTACTACTTTTAGGTTAACAAAAACTTCTTTTGCTTACTTTTTTTAATTAATCATTAATTTGTATTGTCAAACAGTATTTATTTGTTATTCATTTGTCAAACCATAGAAATAGCCCTCTAGAACCACATTCCTAGTCTCTAGAAATTTTTCTTGATCTCTAAGGAACCTTGACTTTTCTCACCACCTTTCCTTAAGATGTACTCCAATTATCTTCCCACAATAGGGCAGGTCAAAATAAATCAAATCAAACAAGGCTGTTCTGTACTTTAATCAATCAAATCATACAATGCTGTTCTGCTCTATTTACTTTAATCAATCAAATCATACAAGGCTGTTCTGTTCTATTTACTTTACTAAGAAAGTACCCGCCCAGCATCCAGACTCTGAAATGCATGTTTTCTTTATGTCAAATCCTTCAATTTTATACAAAGCTTATTTGAGTCAATCATGCCGTCCTTTCAGGTTATATTTTAACTAACAAAAAATACATGATAGAGATATCTTATTTTTTCCTATACAATTATTGCTCACCAGTTAAATAAAAGCTTGAGTTTTCTTTTAATACATCTCATCTGCAGTGAACTAAAACCTTAATAGCAAAATCAATGCAAATTTCACATGCATGAAAAATATATATATATTGAAGGTCAAGACATCACAAGATGCATAATAACATATGCAAAGCATTTACAAGTTTCATTTTTCTAGTTCTTGTAAAGCAAAATTGGAAAGCATCTCATATACAATGACAAATTAGGATTATTGAAAGATGCTACAATACTGATTTTTTTCTAGCAGAATTATGAAAACACATAGATAAATCCAATAGAAGTTAATAAACAGAAAATGAAGCTTACCAGGGGCGATGTACCCATATGATCCTGCAACAGCTGACATTGATTTTGAATGAGGCATGTCAATTACTTTTGCCAAACCAAAATCACCTACATGAGCTTCAAATTTTTCGTCAAGGAGAATATTGTTGGATTTTATATCACGATGAATAATCCTTGGTTTGCAGTCATGGTGTAGATAAGCAAGACCCTCAGCAGCTCCAAGAGCAATAGTAAACCGAGTTGACCATTGCAAGCTACAAGAGGGTCCATGAAGTAATTCCCCTAAGCTACCCTTCTCCATGTACTCGTATAAAAGCAGATTACATCCCTGGTGATAGCAAAAGCCATACAACTTCACAATATTACGATGCCTAATCTTCCCAAGAGTTAGAATTTCAGCTTGAAAACTGCTCTCAATGTTGCTCCCCTCTCTATCTGATGCTAGCTTCTTAACAGCAATGGTCAGTCCGGATTGCATAACTGCCTTATATACTGTTCCACATGCTCCTCGTCCAACAACATAGTTCTCATCAAAATTGTTTGTGGCATCAACCAGATCTGGGAAAGTGAATCCCTCCTTTGGAGGAAAGTACAAATCTGAGTCAGGAGACTGAAGGTCCTTGTTTTGCACAGAAGAAACAATCTCATGTGGCCGTCTCATGAAATATAAAATAACTGCAATTAGAATGAGAGAAACCCCACCTACACAACCTGCTATTATTGTGACAGTTCTACCACGACGAGTGTTTGCATCATTAGCAGGGAAAACAGAAGGAGAAGAAGGATTATCACCGCAACTGCCAAGAGTCCCACCGCAGAGACCATTGTTTCCCATAAAGCTGCTAGCAGCCATGTTCTGAATTAGTGGTATGGACGGTAAAGGCCCAGTCAGGTTATTGTATGAGAAATTGCATCCTAGTAAACTCGATAGATTTTCGAATGTAGTAGGAATCTCACCACTAAAATGATTGTTGTTGAGCAGGAGGAATTCCAATAAATTAAGATTCCCAAGCTCTGGTGGTATATTGCCACTGAGATTGTTATAACTAAGATTCATTGCAATCTGCAAGCTAGAAAGAGCACCCAACTCCGAGGGTACTTCGCCAGAAAACATGTTGCCTCCCATCTGCAACTCTGTCAAATGAGAGAGGTTTCCTAGTGCTGCAGGTATAGGTCCGGAAAACCTATTCTCTGAAAGTTTGAGAAGCTCCAACTGCCAAAGGGTTCCTAGCTCATTAGGTAAAGCATCTATGAAGTAGTTTCGACTGAGATCAAGTCGTTGAAGCATCTTGCAGTGAACAATTTCTGATGGAATTCGTCCAGTGAGATGATTGTATGAGATATTAAAAGTCACCAACTGAGTCAAATTGCCTATTTCCTTGGGCAATTTGGATGTGAAGTAATTGTCTGCTATATGAAGCCGTTGCAACTTCTGACACTTTCCAATATCTGGAGGAATTGGACCACTGAACTGGTTCTGGTCCAATTCTAGAGCAGATAAGTTCACCAAGCTGCATAACTCTGATGGAAAGCTCCCAGTAAGTCTGTTTCTCACTAGACGAAGTTGTACCAAAGATTTGCAGTTCATGACCCCAGTTGGGATGTTCCCATAAAGCTTATTAGACTCAAGATTCAGCAACATCAGATTAGAATTTCGACAAATATGAGGAGGTATTCTACCGGTCAGGTTGTTGTCAGAAAAATCGACCACCCACAGTCGGCTATAAAGTCCTAGCTCCTGAGGTATGCTGCCGCTCAAATTGTTGTCAAAAAGCTGTAGCTGAAACATTTCACTTAAATACTGAAACCCCAATGGAATAGGACCAGTGAGATAATTAGTGGAGAGGTCAAGCTTAGCCAAGTTCCTCAGGCTACTAAGCTTATTTGGTATTACACCAGTAAGCTGGTTCTGAAAGAGATGGAGCAAGCGCAAATTCTTTATGTTGCTGAATTCAGCTGGGATCTCGCCGGTCAAATAGTTCTCTGAGAAATCAATCTCTAATGCCAGAGAAAGATTTCCAATTTCCCTTGGAATGGTTCCATTCAACAGATTTCTATAAAGGTAGAGCTTCTTCAAAAACTTGAGGTTACCAATCTCCACGGGAATATGACCAGAAAGGCTGTTCTTGTACAGAGCAAGAGTTCGAAGATTAGAGCAATTCCCAAGCTCCGTCGGGATTGACCCCGACAGCTGGTTATCCCATAGAACGATGTCAGTCAAGTTCCCAAGCATGCCAAGCTCCTTAGGTAATTCACATCCTATCTGATTTTGGGCAAGACCTAGCATTTCCAAGCTCTGACAGCCACTTATTTCTGCGGGTATGCAGCCAGAAATTGCATTCTGCCCTGCTCGAAATGTTTTCAAACTCTTGAGATTCCCAAAAGAACGAGGCAATGATCCAGTGAGGTTATTGGTATATGCCACAAACTCAAGCAGCAAAGACAAATTTCCAAGCTCCTTAGGGATGGAACCAGAGATTTTATTGTTGCATAAATTCAAGCTTCTTAAATAAGATAGGTCGCCTAGTTCAGCTGGAATTTCCCCATCAAACTGATTATTGTTCAAGAAAAGAAACTCCAATCTCGTACAATTTCCAATCTCCTTGGGTATGTTTCCAGTGAACTCATTATAAGCAACACTAAGGTGTGTCAGATGGGTCAAACTGCCGATACTGGGGCTTAGGGTTCCAGAAAGATTCATTGAATGCAGATCAAGAGACCAGACAACCGGATAGTTACCAGAAGTACAACTCACACCAGTCCAATAACAAGGTGTTTCATCAGTGGATTTCCAGTCATCTAGCTGATGGAATTCATCGTGAATGCTTTTCTTCAGGTCTAACAGGTATATCCCCTCCGAATTCAACCCCTCTGATGCACAAACCAGCAGAGCAACAACAAGTAAAAATACTGTCAACCCCGTGTCCAAAACTGCCCTTAACTTGAAATGATCCGACATAGTAACTGTCACCATCCCGATCAAAATTATAATACAGTTTGATAACCTAACACCTGCACATTTGTAGCTAAATTAGGCTGTAATCCTAGCCATCATAATTCATGTCCCAGAACTCCCGAACATAACATCACAACTTTTAAATGACATGGAAGTTTTTTAGGATCAACTCAGAAACTCAACTTTGAAACCACATTCTTACAAATCAATTGCAGTAGAAGAGATTATGAAACAAGCACAAATGAAAACACAAAATTGATACAAATTTGCCCAGAACACCAAATGGGCAAACTAGAACCCCAATCAATAAACCAAAAATTAGAAGATCAGAGCACAGGAAACAGACCAAGTTACTATTTCTACAGTGACTAACAAAGGAACCACCTTTACAGCATAACAAACTGAATCTCATAAAATTCAACAATGCAAAACTGATAAACCAACAAAAAATCAAACCCATTACATACCTCTCAGAGCCCATGCTCACACTTGGAAGAAGAGATTCACCCATGAAATTCATGAATCAGTGAACCGAAGCAGAGCCACAAATGGCGGGGATCTTCGATCAACGATCCCTTTTTAAGTAAAAAGTGCAATGAATCAGGAGAGAGAGTATTTTTGTATTACTTTCTGCGCGTTACGGTTTAGTTCGGTTGGGGTCAAGAAGGGAATGATGATTGTGAAAGGATCTCGAAGAGACGGGTGCGAGCTCTTCGCTGAAGCTCTAATGGCCGACAAGCCATGCTTTCTGGTTCACCTCGTTTCTCATTCTCTAGTTTCAGCTTCTTGCTCTTTCTTTAGTGTTTGAGAGAGAGAGAGAGAAAAAAGAAAGGAAAAGGTTGGGATATTTTCTCGGGAAAATATTGGGATTTTCTTTTCTGATTCGGGCGCCTTGGTTGGTTGGTAGGTACTGGCAGCTACTTCAGTGTTCAAATGTGGTTGCACAATATTCTGAATTTTCCGGTGATGCTCTCTGATCTTGCCACGTCCACTCAATTACTCTAATTTTGGATCTTATCGACAGATTATTATATATTTGTAAAGTATCTTATGGAGCTGTTATTTATGGTAATAAAAATTAATAATGTCAGATTTTATTGCATGATTTCTAATAATCTCTCCCCAAATATAGGCTGGAATAAAATATAGGAAAATGTTTCATTTTAGTACTCTTTATTATTCAATTTGTTTCAAATTGGTCCTCAATTTAATTTTTGTTTCAATTTGATCTTTTTAGTATCTCAATTCGTTCCAAATTGGCTTATCCGTAACTCTATCATTAACTACTACTAACGTAGAATCTTATTTAATTTTTAATTAAATAAAATGTTGACCTAGCATATGATATGAAAAATGATTTATCATAAAATGTTTCAATTTGGTTCTATTAGTATCAGATTTGTTCTAAATTGGTCCCCAGTTTCATTTTTGTTCTAATTTGGTCATCTTAATATTCAAATCCTTCCAAATTGGTACGTTTTGTAACTTGTCTAATGATTTTTGTGTCTCACTCCAAATATGAAAGTTACGTTCATTTCGATAAATAAAAAAAACTTCTAATTTTCCATCAAGACAACACCGATTTGGGGAACCAAAGTCCAAACATAACACAACAACAGTAAATTTTATTTGAAGGCACATTCCAAATTGATTAAGTAACATTTGAATGCACACAAAACATAACTGCAACAGTAAATTTGTCAGGGAAAAAACAAAAATTGATACCCCGACAACAACACAATGACCTATATGTTCAAAAAACACACTGTCTTGAATTATATAATCCGGTACCAGAAATAAAACATATAATTTGTCCTATGCAAACCTCATATTGTCTTGGCCACAAACATACAAATAATAAACACCATAATGTCTTGACACCATAATGTCTTGACGTAAAAAAAAAAACAATGAGCATAATTTTGCATTTGACAACTTTTATTTGTAGAGATTGATTGTCGCAATGCACGATGTGCTTCCTGAAGCTGAGCAAAGAATGTGTGTCAGACATTTATACGCAAATTTGGAATGAATATATATATTAAGATGACCAATTTGACAAAAAAATCGAACTGAATACCAAATTAGAAGAAACTGGACACTGAGAGTCCCGAACTGAAACATTTTCCGACAAATTATTTTCCATATCATATGCTAGGTCAGTATTTTCACACCAGTAGTATTTAACGGTAAGATTATAGAATTGACTAATTTGGAACGAATTGGGATACCAAGAGGACCAAATTGGTACAAAAATAAAAATGATGACCAATTTGGAACAAAGTAGATACTAAATGGACCAAAATGAAACATTTTCCTAAAATATATTAAAATTTCGATTGAGATAATATCAAATGGTTTTCGAGAGCGTGTTGGAAGTATTCAGATAATTTTTTACAAGGCCACGATGACAGTTTTTTATATTTTCTACGCATCAAGATTAATTATTGTAATTTGAAGTTGCTATTTCTTTTATATTATCTTTCTTAAAACGACGTTGTTAAATTAGAGTGAGTCAGACACAAATGATGATTGCGGTAAATTTGTTTAGTTGCAAAACAACAAAAATCATATTAGTGACAATGTGACATGACATGTTGAGATGACAATACATCACGTCACACATAACGCCACGGTAAATGAAATTGAGAATGTAGTCACCATTGTAATCATCGGAAAATATGAAATAAAAGGATGTGAGTAGATTTAATTGTTGGTAAAGACAAATAGATTTAACTTGCTCTTATGAATTATTTGATACTTTTTTTCAAATCAGATTTTCATGTTTTATAACGTATGGTGTTTTTGTTTGGGCACTATTGAACTAAATATAATGAAAATAACAGTTCTTTAGGGAATGACAATAGTCAAGACACACATCTCTTTATGAGAAATCATGAGTTCAACTCTTTGAGTCGGTTGGGGTGGAGTAGGGTTTTAAGGAGAGACTTATCCTTTATATAAATATTATGTAACTCAACTGATAAAAAAATGACAATGTTAGTTCATATAGAGTTGAGGGTGTTCTATTGACGTTTACACTAATTTTTACATGTCAAATCACATTTTTTACTGGTTAAGGAGTGTACACATTTTTATTTCATATACATTCACATTTTACAATAAAAATATGAAATCATATCCATACGAATCTAAATCAAATTTGGAATAGTTTTTATCAATCTGCTCCAAAATTTTAATTGGCACATGGAGTATTAGTTTCACCATGAATCATTGTAAAGTTTAAATTAATATGTGTATTTGTGCATATACGTTGTATTAGAAGTTAATTGTGCGCAACATGAGTAACACTATTAATGATATAATAAATCAGAGCATCATGAAAACAGGAATAGCTTTATGTCCGTATCAAACGGTCCACATTTGTAGGTTGTTAGTGTAGATAACTAATCATTCACTCCTAAAAGGTGAATTGGTGGGGCTCTCAATAATAATTTTCCATAGGAACGGGCAAACTTATTTACTATTACGTTTGTTCGTCCGGGTGGGAATCAAATTGCCCATTGCTTAGCAAGATGATCTGTGTCTATTGTTGGGGTTAGGGGATGGATTGTTATATCTTATCCCGTTCCAATATTTGATTTTGTAGCTGCGGATTTAATGCATACTGTTAATGAGTGTCAGTACAACTTTATATCAGTGCATCTCTTAAAACTACGTAATTTAGATTAAAAGTGAATTAACTGATTATAATTATTCAATATAATAATTTAAATATTAATAATATATATAAAAAAAATACAA